>JAJHUR010138153.1:147777-230423 GCA_027495735.1 Lutjanus campechanus
TGGAAAAACTGCTAGATTGCTAACTTAAGAATGGTTCGTAAACACTGGTGCCACATTAATTGCCTCTTTATGGGCTACAAGAGCTTTAACCTTTATTCAGGGCTTGAGTGGTCCTTATGGTCCTTATGGTCCTTGGTCTCTCAGTATTTCCTCACAAATCCAAGCTTATACGTCTGCTGTTGGCTGATTTTCTGCCCTCATCTTCATTTCTCGCTTCTTTACTCTCTTTATTGCCCTATTTGCTGTCCTCCTTCCTTCCCGCTTCCCTCCCTCATCCTGTTTCCTCTGAAGACAAACTGTGGTGGCAGGGTAAGTCAGCTCCTGCACGTCAAGCATGGCTGAAAAGAGGTCTGACCTCAGCTAGACATAATACACACCTTTAATGCAACGCCTGCACAGCCTTGAAAACAGCAGGATGCTGTGTATTTCCTTTAGCTGTAAACTGCACCAGTGTTGCATGTTTTGAATGTTTCGTGTTATTATTGTTATGACTCATAAAATTGTAACTAGAAAATGTTGCAGATGATTACAGTACATCAGATTGAGTCACCATGGACATCTCATTATGGAATAAAACTCATTTTTCTTTATATTTTGCTCTGCACAAACATTGCATGTACTCTTTGTGATAAATGGCTGCTGTCATTGAGTGTGACACTTACTATAGGAAACAGAGTAATGTCGTAACTCAAAGGCCTGGAGGGGGAAAGAGCAACTTTGGAGGTGTCATGTTTCTGCAGGACAAGTCAAAATGCTTTACGGGACTGATTCGCTTACTGTAGCTGTAACCAAGCTGCAGCCTGGGCGCATGTTGATTTGTTTCCAACATGGCCGTCTGTTCTACCGTTGCGAACACCGATACGTTCTCATTGTCATCCTTCACCATGTGAGCTACGAGACCTGCGTCACCTCATCTCCCCTCCACCGGCCCCGGCTCGCCGCTTTCTCACAGTGACTCTGCTGTGTGAGCAGACGGCACAGAACCTGATGTGTTTAACCAGCACGGTCTCATGCCAACGTGTGTAACAGACCTGCGGATCCACTGGAGGATACCGTGTCAGTGTCACATTTTGTCTCACCAAGGTGTGAGAAGTGCACATGTGTATGAAGGTGCAGTACCAGCAGGGGCTGATAATGACGAGCGTATAGGACGTAGGAACTATAAAGAGCACTCATTTGAGGTTGTTTTTGTCTTTTTTACAGAAGAGAAAACACAGTAGACCCAAACACAGACTCTAAAGGCAGAGCAGTTCAAAAGATTTTTTTGCACAAAACTCAAAATACAAAGTCAAACAACAAAAGCTTACGGAGAGTAGGCAGACACGGGCAAGCAACTTATTTTGCAAAAAGAAAAAACATATCAGACACAATTTATTACTCCTTGCAGAGCATTTTAAATTGTTTAGAAGCTGACTGGAGATGGACTTTAAAGGATCTGAATATTTCTACCATCCCTGCTGTTCAGTATGTCTCACTGATTATTTGCATGAAATTGTTCAAACTGGCTCAAACCTTCAGGGTAACAGCAGCCCCGGTCTGAAATAATCAGCATCACATTGGCCTTAGAAACCTCTAAATCCTCTTCCTCTGTGTGCAGACATACACTGGCTCCATCCTGGTGGCCGTCAACCCTTACCAGCTGCTGCCCATCTACACGGCCGACCAGATCCGCCTCTACACCAACAAGAAGATCGGTGAAATGCCACCTCACATCTTTGCCATCGCCGACAACTGTTACTTCAACATGCAGAGGAACAACCGTGACCAGTGCTGCATCATCAGGTAGGAAAGAGCTCAGACTGCAATCGCCAAAACTGAATGTGACGAAGATCCCAGTAATTATCAACAACTATTAGATGGATACGAGTGCAATTTGGTGCAGATGGTCAAAGTCTTTTGTGTCTTTTGTGATCCTCTAACTTTTCATCTTGCGCCATCATCAGGTCAAACTTTTAATTTGTCAAATGCTTTGGTGTAAGCATACACATTTATGCCTCATTTCCACTGCAGAAACTTTCCCCAGGGAACCTTTGATGGAGTTAAGTAATGACAAAAGTACAGGTTTCGATCTCTGACAGTGGTGGTGAAAACTTTTGTGTGTGTGTCTTCATAGCGGTGAATCCGGAGCAGGGAAGACTGAAAGCACCAAACTCATCCTTCAGTTCCTGGCAGCCATCAGTGGTCAACACTCCTGGATAGAACAGCAGGTCCTGGAGGCAAATCCTATACTAGAAGGTAGGAACACACGCACACACACACACACACACACGCACACACTCACACACACACACATGCCTTTCTGAGTTATAAATGCATCCTGAGTTATGTGTTGGCTCTCGGGTGCTGCAGTCATTAAGGTGACAGAGTTTACAGAGAATATTTAGGTTTTCTTAAAAATGTTCTCACATGTGAAACTTCATGAAAACGCACAAATATGCATAAAAGTACATACACACCACTGGTTTATACACACCTATTTATGCATCCATATGACATCATTATCACTGGTTTCTATTGTTCCTCTTCCAGCCTTTGGAAACGCTAAAACAATCCGCAACGACAACTCGTCTCGTTTCGGGAAATACATCGACATCCATTTCAACAAGAGAGGAGCCATAGAGGGAGCCAAGATAGAGCAGTACCTGCTGGAGAAATCCAGAGTCTGTCGACAGGTACGGCACCGAAACATAGCACCTGTTTAAACTCTTCAGGATTACTGTGACTGTGACTGAAAAACTACGATTTAGTTTGTTGTGCGGCATTTAAGTAGCCCACGAATTCTGACAAAATAGCAAAATAAAGAACTTTTTCAGTGAAATATAAGTACGATAACTACAATATTTATCAGTCTGTAACACGTGATGTAACGTCTCTCTGCAGGCCTTTGATGAGAGGAACTACCACATCTTCTACTGCATGCTGAAGGGCATGACTGCAGATGAGAAGAAGAAACTGGGGCTGAGCAAAGCCACCGACTACACCTACCTGACCATAGTGAGTCATCCTCATGTCATTATCCACCTGTCAGCTGTTGCTGCAGGTAAGACTTTTACCTTTGCAGCTGGTGAACAACAGCGTCGGGAGTAACATGTTTCGGTGGCCTGGTAGCTCAGTTGATAGTGTGTTTGCCCCATGTGACCGAGGCTGTGAATCCTCTGCAGCAGCCGTGGGTTTGACTCCCACCTGTGGACCTTTGCTGCATGTCATTCCCCGACTCTCTCTCCCCTTTTCGTCTGTCCTGTTGATTAAAGGCATAAAATCCCCAAAACATACACTATTAATAAATATTTCATATTTGATTGCCACAATATGTTTTTATTTGTTTCCCATCCACCCCTCTGTTTCTGTGCAGGGTAACTGTACAGTGTGTGACGGCCGAGACGACATGAAGGAGTACTCCAACATCCGCTCTGCAATGAAGGTACTGATTAAAATCACACACTGATGAGCGCACAGCAAAGAGACATCAGCTCCACGTGTGTGTAACTTTATCACATCTTTAACTGAGCGATCGTTTTCAAAAAAGAGTTTGTCCTCTTGTGCAGGTTCTGATGTTCACAGACAAGGAGAACTGGGAGATTTCTAAGCTGCTTGCTGCTATTTTACACATGGGAAACCTCAGATATGAAGGTAATGTTTTTAAAAAATATATTTTCTTATTACATTTCACAACTCAGTCTAATAGAGAGTGCACGGAGAAATTAAAACTCTCCAAGAAGAAAACATGAATGCTGTTCTGTCATATTTAGAACATGGTGGTTGTGGTGCAGCTCGTCCTCTTGTGGCCAAAATTAAGTATTACAACAACAAACACTGATCGTAACAGGAAAAAACATTTCACCTGCCGAAACCTTATTTTCATCTGTTCAAAATAAATTAGGAACTTGGCAAAAAACTTTCATAAATCAGTTCTCAAGCCATAACACAGGACAGAAAACAATTTAGATTAGAAAATTTTATATTTATTCCTTTACTTGTGCCACTGAGCTTCCATACAGACCTGAACAGTCAGAAATTCAAAGTCAAAATAGTGCATCACAGTTCTCTTTATAGTAAAGACAGAACAGTATCATGTATCTATGAAGGCAACTAAAAGGATTTTTAGTTGTATTACAATGCAGAGACTTTTGTTATACTGCTTATTATGGAAAACACAAATAAAATTACCTAATTTATGGTAATTTGTTAGTTGCTTGATTTATTTAGATCTTGTTGTTGTTTTTTGTTTATATATATTTTATTTGCATGTGTCCCCTCCCGGTTACATATAATATTGACTTATTGTTGTGTGTTTGACATTGAGAAGCCACTTAATCTTTGTGGGGGGGTTTTAACCTCTTTTGCACATTCCAACATTTTTTGTGTGTTTCATTACACTCTGTTGACCTTTGACCCTGCAGCTCGTACCTACGACAACCTGGATGCCTGTGAGGTCGTCCGCAGCCCTCACCTCACCACTGCTGCTACACTGCTGGAGGTGACACACACACACACTCTCACACACACACACACACACACACACGCACTGACTCTCCTCTTCATTCGTCCTCATTACAGCAAACCATCAAAGGATCAACTGTGGTCCAACTCAGACTGTAGTTTATTACAGTAAAACTGAGCTGTTCTGCAGCTGTGCAGCCGTGTGATGAAGAACCAAATAAACTAAAATAAATATCAGTGTCAGGCTCTCAAAATGACATCCATAATTTCACTTTCCAGTGAGAAATATCAATAACAGTCTCTTCAAACAGAGGCTCAGATTCAGCGGCCTCTGGGCCTGTACACACTTTATAATCCATATGATCATTGTTCAGTACCATGTAAATCTAAACCTTAAGCAGGATTCAGGTCGGGTATTCTGACAGTTAACATTTTGATAAAAGCAGTTTTATATATTTATTTGCAATAATCGATAACCTGAAATTATATTTTTCATTCTGAAAGAGAAGTTGAGGTTGGAGGAGATGTAAACAATGTGTGTGTGTGTGTGTGTGTGTGTGTGTGTGTGTGTGTGTGTGTGTTCAGGTGGACGGTAAAGATCTGATGAACTGTCTGACCAGCAGAACTCTGATCACCAGAGGAGAGACCGTCTCCACGCCGCTCAGCATGGAACAAGCTCTGGATGTACGAGATGCTTTTGTTAAGGTACGACACTTCATCCTCACAGACTGGAGATGTGTTATGTTGATATATTTTGTTGAGTTGTGTACTTAGATTAACCCAAATGTTTCTAATGATGTTCAAACCCAGAAAAATCAGCTGTTTTTTTCAAGGTAACAGTCTGTTTCATTTGGTTGCCTGTCAGTGAACATTACTAAATCTAACATGAATAAAATTTCACAACGTCAACAAACTGAGTTTTGTTATTGACCCTGAGCAGCAGAAATGACATACAGCACTGTGCGTTTAAGGTGCTGAATGGTAACTTGACTTGTGTGACTCTGTGTGTGTGCGCAGGGAATTTATGGCCGTTTGTTTGTGTGGATCGTGGAGAAAATCAACGCAGCCATTTACAAGCCGGTGTCCTCACAGCTCAAAGCTGTCAGACGCTCCATCGGACTGTTGGACATCTTCGGCTTTGAGAACTTCACTGTCAACAGGTGCAACACACACACACACACTCACACACTGGAACTTGTTGAGAGTGAAATCCTTTTGTCGTGCTCACCTCTCACCCTCCGTCCTGCAGCTTTGAGCAGCTCTGCATCAACTTCGCCAACGAGAACCTGCAGCAGTTCTTCGTGCGTCACGTCTTCAAGCTGGAGCAGGAGGAGTACAACCTGGAGAACATCAACTGGCAGCACATCGAGTTCACCGACAACCAGGACGCTCTGGACATGATCGCCATCAAACCCATGAACATCATCTCGCTCATCGACGAGGAGAGCAAGTTCCCCAAGGTACACACACACACACACACACACACGCACACACATGGTCCAGGGTGGATGGTGAGAGACAGCTAACATCATCATCCACCATCAGCTGGTCAGTGACCGAGCAGACAGGAGGTGTTACTGTAGATTTGACTGTTCCAGCTGAAAACTAGTGGACAAAATAAAAATTTCTTGGACCCAGTAATGTTGGACTCTTATGATTGAAATCTCATGTATGGGCCTACAGGATGAAATTCAACTTACATACAAGGGTTTCCAGTAAATTATATAAATGGGTTAAGATTTAAGGCCAAGATTTTAGGAACTTTAAATAAATAAACCAGTATGTGTGTGTTTGTTTCTGTGTGTGTTTGTGTGTCCTGCAGGGCACAGACACCACCATGCTGAACAAGCTGAACTTTCAGCACAAACTCAACACAAACTACATCCCTCCAAAGAACCAGCACGAGACTCAGTTTGGCATCCAGCACTTTGCCGGAGTGGTTTTCTACGAGACGAAAGGTCGGAGTCACTTCAGACGCTCCAGAGAGAAATGAAAAAAGTTCCTCTTTACAAACACGTGAGGTCAAAGACGTTTAATGTGTCTCCGTCTGTCCTGCAGGCTTCCTGGAGAAGAACAGAGACACTTTATATGGTGACATCATTCAGCTGGTTCACTCCTCCAAGAACAAGTTCATCAAACAGATCTTCCAGGCTGATGTTGCTATGGTAACACACACACATCTACACATCTACATTATGTATATATAATCAAGGTCACTAATAGGTGTCCTGGATCCAGACACCTTCCTATCTGGATCTGCTAGATTATTGAGAATTATTGGATTTTGATGAAGCAGTTCTGTTTTAACTGACGCAGCTTTTCTAGACTTTCGGTTCAGGGGCTCAGGAAACTCACAGTCATCTCATGTGATGCTACTCAGCCAATCAAATCAATAAGCATTGAATCTCTAATATCAGGAGATAATTGAAATTTAAATATGGCAGTGTTAGCGTTAAAAACCAGCATTTGCAATTATTTAAATTAAAAAATTAAAATTATTATTTAAAAATTAAAGACAAAAATTATTTTTTTTTAAAAAGATCACTGAGCTTATCTGAAAATAAACTGAGAACAACATGAACAAACAAAACCAGATGTGGATCAAAGTGGTACTTCCAGGCACAATATTCATATCAATATTTACATGCACACTATTTACATTTTACTAATGTTTTGTTTAAAAGACCTGAGGAACTGAGGCTTGCAGAATCCATGACATCTTTTAAAATCACTTCTCAAAACTGGCCCTTTTTAAAAATCCTACGGAACTGTGATATTTGCGATATGTCTTATCTATTTTATTATTAATATTAAGATACATGTATAAGATGCATGTGAATAATACAAGTTTCTTGTGGTTTCTTAACAGTTTGGATTTAATTTGACTGGAAATCTTGTTGTCATGTTGAACTTGACATTTCTTGATGTAGTTCCTCACTGTGACCACAGGAGGGCAGTAAACACTCATCATTCTGAATACACTCATACACCTGCAGTAACGTTATCAAAACGGACCAGAGTTTTTCTAATATTCGCATTTAAATAGAAAAAGACAAAACAATCACAGCTGGAACGTTTCATTTTTATTATTATTGTTTTTTATTTTTTTATTTTTTTAAATGTCTGAATTTGGAGTCTTTAACTGTTCCTGCGTATGAACAGGAAAATTTAACTATGACATTGTCAGGCAGACAGCTCGTGAACAGAGTCAGTATCATAAACTTCATCATATAATATTTTGAATGTATAATCACAAAAATTAGAGACTGAGACTTAAAATGTTCACATCATTAAAACAGTCTGTCCTGTCAGTCTGTGAAGCTCATGTGAGCTCAACCAGCTACAAAGAGTTCAGTAAGACTGGTAAAATTATCATTTGCTACAGTTTTTTAAGACATCTTTAAGTGTTGTTAAGTGTGCAGCTCGTGATTTGAAGGAGAGGATTCATCATGTTAATGTCTGGTCGTTTGGTCACATTTATTTTGAAACCGGAAACTTGTACCACTGGTGTCTTGTTAACTTGTGTTAACTTGACGCATCACATTGATGTAGTTCCTCATTGTGGCCACAAGAGGGCAGTAAATACCCGTGATTCTACAAGGAATCACAACAGTCAAGGCACACATGAAGCACATTCTCCACACCACAAAATTACTTAAAGCAACTCGTTACTAATGAATCTTACTAGTACTGGTGCTGCTGGTGGCATTTTTAGTAATTATACTGATATTGATTCGTACATATTCGTGTTAATAAGGATTATTAATGACGAACGAAGTTATTGTGCAGTTCCTGGTCGTGACCACAAGAGGGCAGTAAATGCTCGTTGATTCTACAAGGAGTCATACTCTCCACACGAGAAAGCTGTATTTGAACTCTTTATTTATTTATCTTTTTTCTTCTTTTTTTTTTAACTAATAACGATGTTACTGATGACATGCGGAACTACACTGAAAGTGACATGTACATGTTAATAACGATTATTTATATCGAGGTTATTTTAGCATTGCAGTTCTTTACTGTGACCACTAGAGGGCAGTAAAGACGTTTGCGTCAACAACACCAGTGTAAAGACAGACACAACAACACATAAAGTTTTCCGGCGAAAACTTTCACAATAAAATAATTAAGAGCAACAGCGGCGCGGTTTATTCAAATCCAAAACATGGCGTAGATGTTCATGCTATGAAATATGTTAACTTTTCTATAGAGACAGAGCGGGTAAGTCGTGAAGTATTGAGACAGACTTTGGACTTGACATTTGTGTATAGTAATGGTGGGTAGCTAGCTAGCTAGCTAGTTAGCTAGTTGCATACGTATTTAGCGCCAAAGATACACTTTGTTACACTCTGACATTCAGTCTTTGACAATAAATCCGCCATGACAAAATCCATTTGGGGTTAGGCTAAATCTGGCATCGCAGAATTCATTGGTTAAGGTAAGAGGAAACACTAATCAGGGCACAGAATTAGCCGGTAACAGAATACGGTGGAACACCAACACCTTCAGCTTTGAGGAGCTAATTTCAGAGATGAAGCTAACTAGCGGTCTTCGGCGCAGCTGTTGCTGGTCAGTACGCAAGTTAACAATTCGCCAAACGAAATATCTTTTTTTTTCTATGTCACGATGTGTTCTATACAAACAAACATGTTCTAAACAAGGCAGTTTTCATGGGACATGAAGCTAACGTTAGCTAACATTCGCCTCCTGTGGTGAAGAACAACGGGACATGAATATGTGACAGGAGCTCATCTGACTCCTGGTAAGATCAGCGAATTTACCCTTAAATTCAATGAATGTTTCTGAAACCATCCTAATGTTAAAGGAAAACCATCTCTTCTTTGCTTTTGTCAGTCCAGAGACCATCACAGTACTGCAGATACTTAAAATACCGACGGCTCCTGTGGTTAATTATGTTAAATTGACAGTATTTAAAACCTGCACTGTTGTTTTCTGAATTAATCAATCGTTTTGTTTGTAAAACGTGAGAAATTCAGATTGTTTGTTCTATTTGACCATCACTCCAAAGCCCAAAGATCAGTGGTGGGAAGTAACTAAGTACATTTACTCAAGGACTGTACTTGTACTTAAACTGAGTATTCACATTTAATGAAATTAACAACAGGGCTGCAGCTAACAATTATATTGACGACTGTTTTTATTATTGATTAATCTGCTTGTTATTTTCACAATGAATCAATGAATTATTTAGTCTATAAAATGTCAAAACAAAATGGTGAAAAATGCTCATTGCAGTTTCCCAGAGCCCAGAGGGACGTCTTCACTTCAGACGGCTCTTTCCATCCATCAAACAACCCAAAACACATAAACGACATTTGTGTTGAAAAATGACTGAAATGATTCATCGATTATTAAAATAGCTGTCAGCTAATATTCTTTAGATCACCTGATTGAGATTCAGCTGTTGCAGCTGTGTACTGTTAACCAGCACACCTCAGAGATAAACAGTGTACAACTTCATCCATTACATGTGTCTGACTGCTGACATTACAACTTTTCATGTTGACAAAATTCTCCCTGAATAAACTCTTTAAATCCCCTCTTGGATCAACTGGAAAATACTCGTAGTCACATTGCTGAAAAGACAGTTGAGCCACAAATATATGCTGATCTTATAGAATAGGATGCACTGCTATAGATTATAGATTATAGATTATAGATTAAACTGAAATAGTTAAATTTAGCTCAACCTTAAACATCTACTGTACTGAAATGCAACATGCACATTAATGCTGCAGAAATATTGATCAGAAATCATCAGATGTGATAATAAAACACAGACAGGGAACATTTTACTGCAACATGTCGACTTTTACTTCTCAAACTCTTAAGTACATTTTCCTCAGTGCTTACGTACTTTTACTTAATGTTCGAGTGAATTATCTCTTTTACTGACGTCGTGGATCTAAATGCTGATGTGATCAGTCGTGATGAAGAAAAACAGAAAATCGTCACATTTTAAAAGCTTCAACTAGCAAATGTTTGATGTCTTTGCTTTAAAAAAATAGTAACATTTTCAGTTTATTGACTGATAATTGCAGCTCCGTCCTCTCTGTTGACACTTTGAACCAACATTTACCTCTTAAGCTGCCACACAAAGACTTTTATATTTAGAGACAGAGAGGGAGGAAAAAGGTTAGAGTCAGAGCTCAGGAAGAGAAAACAGACAGTTCTCATTGTTTCTGACCCTGACACTTTCTACCCTGTCTCCCTGTGTTTGTGTGCATGTGACTGTGTGTGTGTGTGTGTGTGTGTGTGTGTGTGTGTGTGTGTGTTCAGGGCGCAGAGACCAGGAAGCGGTCGCCCACTCTCAGCAGTCAGTTTAAGAGATCTCTGGAGCTGCTGATGAGAACTCTGAGCGTCTGTCAGCCGTTCTTCGTCCGCTGCATCAAACCCAATGAATACAAGAAACCCATGGTGAGTCTCTGAACTCCGTATGTACGTAGAATAGAAACATTTACTTTTTAGGGATTTATTTGACAAGCAGTGCAGCAGAGGGTAACAACCACTTGGCTACTGGCAGGATCACAACTAATGATTGTTTTCAATTTAAAGTTCAGTTCCAAAGAAGCTTTATTAGCATCAGAAAGAGACGTTTACTTTGCCAAAGCAAGTGTGAGAAAACAACAAGAAAAAAGACCCACAAAAAAAGTCAGTTTTGTTCTTACAATTACATTTATATCTACAAATGAGCACAGAATGGCTTGGAGAAGTTTCTACATGGTGCACATAAAGTGCATTGAGTGTGTGAGATGTTTGGTCGGTTCCAGTGTGTTTTACAGATCAGAGTCACACGCTGGGCCTGAGGATGTTTCCCTTATCGACTAATCTGCTGATTATTTTCAATGATTGATTAATAATTCAGTCTATAAAATGGTAAAGAAAGGTGAGAAATTGTCTCAAGTCTTTAAATCACTTCTTTGGTCCAACCAGCTGTTCAAAAGACAAAGAAAAGCAGCAGATTCTCTCATTTAAGACGATGAAATGTTTGATATTTTTTGCCTGAAAATTGACTGAAACAATTCTTTTGAGCGACGAGTCGTTTAATCAACTAATCGTTGCAGTTTTGTTTAGCGGTGGACCGAGTCTGCAAGCAAGACGTTTCTCAGTAGATTCAGTTAATAACTGTGTTGAAAATAAATTGTTTTATGTGACGAAGACAAAATAATGTAAACGCATATGAAACAGAGAAAAATAGTGAAATAAGTTAATGCACGGTGACAGAGGGGTCGTATGAGGTTGAAAGCCGACTCACAGCAGTGAAGAAGGAGTCACATGTATCAGTTATTAATTTATATGTCAAAGCAAAAAGTCTCAACGACACAGTGTGAAAAACAGGCAATAAAAAGTCATAAAATAAACAAACTAACTGGGATTGAAGTGGTTGAAAAATGTTAAATATAATCTGTCACTTGTTCATGTTAAAGGTGTTAAAGTTTTTTCCTCGACACGCTGTTCCATCTGTTCACAGGCAGCAACGTCACAAAACGATGCACATGAATGTTTTATTTTTATGTAACTTGCGAGTGGAAATCAGGATTTATATTTTTGTCTAATCACTAATATGAGGTTGCAGAATAAAATAAATTCATAGAAAGTTTAATGTGCTTTTTCTGTTGTTTTCCTCCCATGAAAACAAATACTGTCCAGATTAATCCAATAATGTAAAACTGAAGACAAATGTGCCACAAATAGTGTTTTTCACCAATAACTTCAGTGAACATTGTTACTAATAATACAAACTACAAACTCAGTATGAAGAGGAATTAAAACACTGCTTGGAATCTGATGATCAGGGCTGAAATAAAAGATTGTTTTCATTGTCAGTTAATCTGTCGATTGAGTCCTTGATTGATCAGTTAGTTGTTTGCTCTATGAAATGTCAGAAAAGGTTGATCAGCGTTTCCCAAAGACCAACATGACGTCCTCAAAGGGCTTCTTTTGTCCACAGCTCAAAAATATTCAGTTTACTCTCAGAGAGGAGGAAAGAAACTTTTTTAAAAATTACATAAACACATTAATTGATTATCAGACTGGTCAGACGATCAATTTAATAGTTTAACAGCTAATGAAGCAGCTGTACTGTTGATCATGTTGTTTAATGTAATCAAACCAAGTGAAGATGGAGGAACAATCAGTACTAAGATACATGAAAAATAAAACATACTAAAAAATTAAAAATGAAGAAACTTTCACCTGGTTTTGGAGGATGTGCTCAGAAGGTCGGTTAACAACAAACTTGTGTTTGTGTGTGTAGTTGTTTGACAGGGAGCTGTGTGTGCGTCAGCTGAGGTACTCTGGGATGATGGAGACCATTCGGATCCGCCGCGCAGGATATCCAATCCGCTACACCTTCGTGGAGTTCGTCGACCGCTACCGGGTTCTCATGCCGGGAGTCAAACCGGCGTACAAACAGGTAGAGTCTGACTGCAGGAGTGTGTGTGTGTGTGTGTGTGTGTTTTAGGTGTGAACAGTTATTTAATTACTGTATTAACCCAAAATATCAGACACTGTATTTTTACCTGGAAATTATGTTTGAAAAAAATAACGTTCACAACATCAGACACTGTTTTGTTTTTTGTTTTTCTGCTGTAACAGCTGAGACTGGGTCAGTCTGGGTCAGTTTGGGTCAGTTCGGGTCAGTTTGGGTCAGTCTGGGTCAGTCTGGTATGCCGGACCAGCAAGTGTTTTTTTTTTTTTTCAATCAATCAATGAGTCAAACCTCATTTATATGGAACCTTTCATACAGGTTAGTGTAGACCGTAATAGAGTGAAACTAGATTTTTTAAAAATAGATTTAAAAAGACAAAACAAAGATAAAATGATGACAATGAAGCAGATTTAAAAGTTACAATAATAATAGTCATAATAATATAAAATAATAATAGAGAAGATAAAACCTGGACTAAAAACTAGATAAAATAGATTAAGACAAAATAAAATAAAAACGAATAAAATCAATACAAAGATAAAAAATATATATTAATAAAATGTCAGTTTAGACAAAAGTTAAAATAAGTAAATAAAATAAATGACTGTATATCATTCTAAGTCAAAAGTCAGTCTGATGGGAAGTTTTAAGTCAGTTTAAAGTCTTTGAAAGTTATTCAGCTCTAAAAGTTCTTTGTTAGTCCAGCTGAGTGAGGATTCATGTGTCGTCTGTCATTCATGAGTGAAAACGAGTCCAAAGTGTCTCCAAACATCGACAACAGAAACAAACTGTGGACTGAATTAACTGTCAGTCAGAATCAGAGTCACAGATGATGACGTCTTATATTCTGATCAATACAGAATTATCTATTATCAATACAGAGCTGTGATTTAGAATCCAGTTTGATTTAACAGGATTTATTGTTGGACACCAAACTGACACCAGACCAGCCTGGAAACACCGTGTGTGTGTGTGTGTGTGTGTGTGTGTGTGTGTGTGTGTGTGTGCGTGTGTGTGTGTGCGCACCTGTCATCATGACTCAGTGTTTTCTGATGACTGGAATCGATCAGATGACGCCACGTGACACTGTGTTTGGTCACCGTGCAGTTTTTCCCACAATCCAACAGCAGTCTGTTTTCCTTGGACCCCAACATGTTATGGTTTCCTCCCTGCCTCTGCTGTGTGTGTGTGTGTGTCACTTTGAAAACAGTTTAGAGTTAGAATTTGTGAGATTAGACTCATGGTTTGGTTCATGTTCTCACTCGGTCATTGTGAACATGTTAGCATGTTGACATTAGCATCAGCTCAAAGCCTCACAGAGCTGTAAGGTGGCTGCAGACTCATTGGTCTGATCTGAAGTGAACGTGGCGACCACACACACACACACACACACACACACACACACACAGGCTGTTTGTAAGCTGACATTACAACCTGCTAACATCTCTGTGTTGTCGTGTCCCATCAGGAGGACCTGCGAGGAACCTGTCAGAGGATCGCTGAGGCCGTGCTCGGCAGAGACGATGACTGGCAGATGGGAAAGACCAAGATCTTCCTCAAGGTACTCCTGCGTCCTGCGTTAAAGGGCGATTCTGCTTAATTAGTGATGTGATGAACGATCAAGATGAAACGGTGAGAGGAGAATATTTATTTAGTCAGTTTAGCTTTTATGAATATCAGTCGTCTGTCCGTTGTTTCTGTAGATTTCCTTCACCGGTGAGTTTGAGAAAATCCAAATCGGATCCAATCTGACCTTTAAATTAAAAAAAGAAACTTTACTGTGTCAGATATTATCACACAGAAGAATGAGTAAATCCCACACGCAGCCTCTCAGACTTTAATTAACCTTCAAATCTGTCATTCATGACACCAGCAAATAGATCTTTGGATCATGACTGTTGATACTCAGTCACAGCCAGTTTCTTCTGATTGTGCTCCATGTAGAGATGATAACATGTTGTTGAACCTCAGGAAGCTTCAGACGTCATGACGTTAGGTAACAGAGATTTTAATAAACTAACAGCATCACACAGTTGCTGCAGACATGTTGGCTGTTGAACACATGATACAAAGGAGGAGCCGGTTCATCCCAGTTGTGAGAATCTGCTGTGATTGTTTCCAGTTGACATGTCAGCTGACGGGAAAGACTGTGTTTTGGTTTCCCGCGCTGTGTGTGTGTGTGTGTGTGTGTGTGTGTGTGTGTTTGTCTGTATGTGTGTGTGTGTGTGTGCGCGCACAAGAGAGAATCAAACAGTGAGAAAATGACCAAAGGAGTTTGAGCTCCCATCACGTGTGCGTATGTTTGTGAGTTTGTGTCATTTTTAAAACTTAATATGAGTTTAATATGTGTGGTTGTTTGTTCTCTGCCCAGTGAGGACAGATGTTGTCCAGAGGTTAAAAGTCACTTGTAAGGTGCATCCGGTAGCTGGTTGCCACGGTGACAGTGTCATTTCTTTCCCCAGAGGTTAAATGAAAATATCAGATGTTTGTTTTCACAGTGTGTGAGTCCTGCACAGCGTCGCCTGTTGAAACACCGCCGCTCCTTCTGTTTATATTCTGATGGAGCCATAACGTGTTTACACACACACACAGCGGATCTAAACGTCACTGGACGATCCTCCAGCTCATCTCTCTCATTTCATTGTGTTTGACATGACATGGGCTCGGCTAACGGGGCTAATCAGACCAGCACGCTACAGCTGATACACAACATCTCTTGGCTCCTCTGGTTTGAAGGCTGACCTCGGGTCTTTTTCTGCTCGGCTGGACAGGAAGCTGAACAGGAAGTAGAAAGCGCAGGGGGGTGAAGGCAGGGCAGTGCCCACACTTCCCTGACAGGATGGATGGACAGATCACAGGAGGAAGAGATAGAATGAAGTTTAAGGTCTTTATGTTCTGTTAGATGTCATGTTAGCAACCTGGAAAGATTAAAGCTTGTCGGGGGAAAAAGTGACAAACACATGACCAAGTTCACTTTCCTCATGTTGGGACGGCAGATATTCTGTGTCCGTTCTGTGTGTGACTTCAAATTTCAAATGAAGCTGAAACTTGTTGTGTCTCTGTCGGGGATTTTTGACGTTTTGCATTCTGTAATTCATCTTTTGTTGACCATAGAGATCCATCTAACTAGTTCCATCAGTCCGAGCTGTACTTTGTGATTTGTGGTAAGCTAAGGCTAACTTGGCAAACATTATACCTTCTAAACATCAGTTCGTTAGCACTGTGAGCATGTTAGCATTCAGCTCCAACCACAGTCTCAAACTAATGAAACAGACAAATATAAAGTGCAGTTTTTGTTTATTTATTTGTTGTCTCTTCCGCTGTGCAGGATCACCACGACATGCTGCTGGAGATCGAGAGAGACAAGGCCATCACAGACAAGGTCATCCTCATCCAGAAGGTGGTTCGAGGTTTCAAAGACAGGTTGGCCTTAAAAAGCTGATGTCAGTCTGTAGCTTTGTTCGTCGGTGATGAAATGTTTTGCCGTGTAGATTCAGCAAAACTGAAATGTTCACGCAAGCAAAAATCATTTCTGATTTTTCTTTTCCTGCCATCAGATCCAACTTCCTGAAGATGAGGAAGTCGGCCGTGTTGATCCAGAAGATGTGGAGAGGGTATCAGTGCAGGAAGAACTACGGAGCTGTGAGGAGCATCTCTGTGTTTCCCCTCTAATTCAACATGATCAGAAAAGGTTGAAAATAAATCTTCCTCTACTCTTTTTTTTTTTTTTAACTCTGTGTCTCTTCAGATGCGAGCGGGCTTCTCTCGCCTTCAGGCTCTGGTTCGTTCCAGGAAGTTGTGTGCGTCGTATCACGTGGCCCGTCAGAGAATCACGAGCTTCCAGGGTCGCTGTCGGGGCTTCTTGGTGCGGCGGGCTTTCAGACACCGACTGTGGGCCGTCATCACCATCCAGGCCTACACCAGGGGCATGATCGCCCGCCGGCTGTACAAGAGGCTGAAGGGAGAGGTAGACACACACACACACACACACACACACACACACACACACACACAGTAACCAGCTACAAGTTTCTGCTACTTTCTGCTTCTACTTGTTCTAGTTACTTTTCAGTTTACCGGGCGGAATGAAATATGGGCTATAAACTCCAGCTGGATGACATATTATGTGCTTGCCAACTAAGAATAATAGTGTATATTTCCATCTCTTTAAGTTAATAAATTCAACAATATAATCATACTGTTTTCACTTGTTTTGGATTCATCATTTAAAGTATTATTGTCCAATATCTTTTGTACATTTTCCTGCAAATGTTTCACAATAAAAGCCTTCTTAAGCAATTAAGTGGTGCTAGAGGGCTTTTAATTTGAAACAAATACAGAGTACAATATGATACAATATGTTTGTCTTAACAGCATAAAATAGGAGTGAACCAAAAAAGGCTTTGTATTAAAATATGAAATAGAAATAAAATTTAAAAAAAACAAAGGGAATAAGAAATAAATAAACACAAGCCTGCTTCAGATAAAAGCCTGGTTTTGTTTGTTGAGGTAAATAAAGACCGCAGGTCGTTGTTTGAGGAAATATGGTAATATTTTACAAAAAAAAATATTTGATCAGTTCAGAAAATATACTGAATTGTGACTGATTGACTGTAGATAAAGCTGTTAAAATGAGAACATTAAAATGCCTCTTTTACACGTTAACACAGCAGCAATACAATCTTATAATATATATAGATGTGTTAACAATACAGAGTTTTAAACACTGGACTATTTTCTCTCCTCCTTCAGTACCGCAGGCGGCTGGAGGCAGAGAAGATGCGTCTGGCTGAAGAGACCAAACTGAGGAATCAGATGTCAGCGAAGAGAGCGAAGGCCGAGGCCGAACGCAAACATCAGGTGAGAGTTCAACAAAGAATTCTGACATTTAACAACACTTTGAAAAGCTCAGTTTATGTATCATCCTAAAAAGTGTAATGTCATATTCAGATTCAGATCTTGAGTTTCTATTCTGGAATATACTCCTGGTTTGATTCATTATGTTTACATGAACTCAGGACACCAGATAAACAACATGTGTTTATTTTAATTTGTCGTGTGCTTGTGGCTTAATACACCTCACCTACAATAATGAGAAATATACTATTCTCTCATTTCATTACAATAACTCTCAGGAAATCTGTGTTCACGTTATTATGGAAACCGTTTTCCTCACTTATACGAGGCTATGACTTTTTGACTTTATGACTTTTTGGTCGTCATTTCAAAACCAATGTGATATTTTGATTTTCTAGGAGCGTCTGGCCCAGCTGGCCAAAGAGGACGCCGAGCGGGAGAAGAAGGAGAAGGAGGAGGCTCGGAGGAAGAAGGAGCTGGTGGAGCAGATGGAGAAGGCTCGAATGGAGCCCGTCAACGACTCCGACATGGTGGACAAGATGTTCGGCTTCCTGGGGACGACGGGCTCTTTGCCGGGCCAGGAGGGACAAGCCCCCGCCGGCTTTGAGGTGAGCTGACAAAAGGTTTTCGTCTCTCTGTATGAGATGAAAAATAACTGTTTTATCTTGGATGTAAGAGCCACAAAATACTTGTGTACAAATACTGTCTGTGAGAGTTTTTAAAAAGCCACCAAAGTTGATTTTCAGCTGACCTGCCTTGTCTCTTCTGCAGGACCTGGAGCGAACCCATCAGGAGCTGGAGGAGGAGGATCTGGACGAAGCTCTTCCTCTGCCTGAGGACGATGATGAGGAGGATTTATCGGAGTACAAGTTCGCCAAGTTTGCCGCCACCTACTTCCAGGGCACCACCACGCACACCTACGTCCGACGGCCTCTCAAACAGCCTCTGCTGTTCCACGACGATGAGGGAGACCAGCTGGTAGGTCACCTTTGACCTTTGACCCCACAACAGTCTAGTTTTAATACAGCTGTGCAGATTTGTGCTGCTTCTCTGAAAGATGCTCATGTTTGTCTGGCAAAGTCGGATTTAAATATTTTTGGTTGTGCATAAATAAGCATGTGAGAGTTTAAACATGTTCTTCTCTGCACTGAAACAAACAAACAAACAAATCAGGAAATTATTTTGGTTTCCACAAACCAAAGTCACACAGTAACAAACTAACAAAACAAAGTAATTAGGATACAAATCCAGTGGAGAGCAGTGAATTCTAAAATCTAGGATGTCTTTTCTGTAGACAACATTTCAAATGATAAACTTGTTAAAAAGATTATTTATTTTATGTCTCGGCCCAGGCTGCTCTGGCGGTGTGGATCACGGTGCTGAGGTTCATGGGAGATCTGCCGGAGCCGAAGTACCACACGGCCATCAGCGACGGAAGCGAGAAGATCCCCGTCATGACCAAAATCTACGAGACGCTCGGAAAGAAGACGTACAAGAGGGAGCTGCAGGCGCTGCAGGGGGAGGGGGAGGTGAGGATGGATAAGATTTATATAGTTTGAGTTTATAAATGATTAATTTCGAGCTGCTGTAAGGCTGCTGTCATTATGTAATCAGCCATGTTTCCTGACAAATGTCTGCTTAGACATTTTCATGTTGTCCTACAACATGAAAGATATTCAATAAGAGGCTGCAGGTAATTTATAAACTTTCCTCTAATTTCAAGATTATGTTAAACAGCTTCTAACCTGGAGGTGTTTAAAACTGTTCATGTGGTAGTTTGTTATTAAACTGAAGTTACTCTGAAGAAATGATCTTTTTTTTTCACTGATTAACTGCTCAAACATTTATTCATTCTTTCAAGAGCATTTTTGAAAAGCCTTTGATTTGGAGTAAAATGTGGGTCTAATTTTTGTCTAGACTCACTCTGTTCATTACACATTGATTTTATGTTGTTCCCAATAGTTTAATCATCTGTGGAGAGCATATTAATGTCTTTATTGAGTTGTTTGTTGAAGCCCAACTAATCTCCATCTCATTTGTGACTTGTTATTGATCCATACTCTTAATATTTTGCATTTGAGGAGCATAATCATGATTTCAAGGATTTGACTGCTGAAAAGTGAGACTTAAACCTCTCAGTGTGTAATTCAGCTCATAGACGTCGTGGAACAGGCAGTCGCACAGGTGATCACATCTCACGAATGTGCATCTCCTCTTGAACAGGTGACATTCAACAGGCTGAAACAAACAGTTTAAGACAAGTCTGTGCTGTTAAGAGTTTGATTAATCTGAAATGAACACTTGTGTGAGCAAACCTCACATAAAAGTGAATGAAATTTCAGATACGAGTGCAGAAATGTTCTCACAAGAGGCCCAGTGTGTTCTCACCATGAGTTGTCACTTTAAATAGGGACGAAGGACCAGGAATAGTTTTCTAGGTGATCCTGAGGACCATTTACTGTACCTCTAATGGGCCCCTGGGCTTCAGTTGTTATCTATCGTGTGTGTGTGTGTGTGTGTGTGTGTGTTGCTATCAGGAGCTGATGTCTGATCAGTCTATGAGATGTTTACTGTCTCGTCCTGCTTCCAGACGCCTCACTCCGACAGCCACAAGAAGAACAGCGTCCGACACAAACTGGTGTCCCTCACCCTGAAGAAGAAATCCAAGATCACTGAGGAGGTGAGAGAAAAGCAGATTATAAAAGCTGACTACCTTCCTTATAGTCTCATCTTTAGGTTACAGAACTAGAAAAGTAACATCGTGATGCATTTCAGGTCACCAAGCGCCTTAACGATGGGGAGTACAGTCTCCACGGCAACAGCATGCTGGAGGACCGGCCAACATCCAACCTGGAGAAACTTCACTTCATCATCGGCAACGGGATCCTGAGGCCAACACTGAGGTACACACACACACACACACACACACAATCATAATGGAGCCTCACTGGCAGAATGTCTTTAACATAAATCTCTTTGTCTGCATCAATACATTAAAATATATTATCTACCTTAAATATGAGTCATGGATTTATGAAACAAAAGTCTTTGCTTACTACTGTTTTAAAAGAAAAAAACTAATAAATTAAAGCAGCTGCAAAGAAAAACACAAAGTATTTAAACATTTTTTGTATCCAAATGTGCTTGAAGAGGATTTAAAAGCCTGAGTCAGCTGTGTGTGAAAATCATGGGCTGTGAAACGAGAATCTTCGGACTCACATGAAAGAGACGATGCTTAACTTTTATTCCTGCCTGTTGAATTAAAAATAAAATGCTCTGTATCATATTACTTTTGACTTAAAATTAAATTAAGATTGGCCTGTTTGGGTCTCAGGTGGCTTCAGTACAGAGATGAAACATGTTTTTTAATCATGTTTCATACATCCTCGTTTTCTGAACATCAGCTCAGCAGTCAGTTCCACTTGTGTATTTGTCTGTGTATCAGTCAAGTAAGTATAGTGTTAATATAACCTGTCTAACCTAGTGTGTGTGCGTGTGCGTGTGTGTGTTAGGGATGAGATCTACTGTCAGATCTGTAAGCAGCTGAGTCAGAACCCGTCTAAGAGTTCTCACGCTCGGGGCTGGATCCTCATCTCTCTGTGTGTCGGCTGCTTCGCCCCCTCAGACAAATTTGTGAAGGTGAGGAACATCCAAAATTCTTTGATTTTTATGAACGTTTAAATTTAAGCATACAGAAGGAAGAAATCAGGATGATTTCAAGCACTTTTGTTTTTGTGTTAGAAAGCTAGATGTTTAAATTTCCGTACAACCTGTTGCTACAGTATATCTCAGTTGTCACTCGATAGTAAATTACTTTTTTGTTTTTGTTGTCTGCTCCCTGCATGTCTGGAACTTACACTTGTTTTGTTAAATTTGTTTACCTTCAGTACCTGAGGAACTTTATCAGCAGCGGGCCGCCGGGTTACGCTCCGTACTGTGAAGAGAGACTGAGACGAACATTTGTCAACGGGACAAGAACACAACCTCCATCCTGGCTGGAGCTGCAGGTACAAACACACACAGAACTGATTGAGATAAGAAAAATAATCACAGGTTCTTTTGTGTTTGATATTAGTTTAAAGTTGATGCAACATTTTTGGTCTTTTTCTAGTGAATGCTTCAGTGTGCATACTTATAATCCTGTGTATAATCAGTGGTAGTAAACTCATGATGTCGGTGTCTGTTGTAAAACTAACATTTCGGTAGAGGGACAGACATTGTTTGTCTTAAGAAACATAAGATAAATAAATAATAGCAGATAAATAAAAGTACTTTAGTAAATCATTGATGACTTTGGCAGACGTCAGAGGAACAGTTGATGTGAGCAGTGATCACAAACAAACTTGTCTGAGGTCACTGATGGGGTCAAGAGTGGAAAAAAAAAAACATGAGAATCACCTTAAAAATAATTCTGCAGCTTAAAGCAGCTCAACTAAAGCTCTGAAATCTCCGTCCAGGCCACCAAGTCGAAGAAACCCATCATGCTGCCGGTGACGTTCATGGACGGCACGACTAAAACGCTGCTGACGGACTCGGCCACCACAGCCAAGGAGCTCTGCAGCGCCTTGTCTGATAAAATCAACCTGAGGGACCGATTTGGGTTCTCGCTCTACATCGCACTGTTTGACAAGGTGGGCGAGCACGCGCACGCACACACACATACACTCACACACTAAAACAGCCTGAAGAAGTGAGGACCAGATAAAATGTTCTCACTGTACAAATTGGCAGTAAAACATATTTTAAATCTTCAGCATGTGTGAGGGAAGTTAAATCAGAGTAACAGAAGCAGCAGTAAACGTATCTTCTCCTCCTGCAGGTCTCCTCTTTAGGCAGCGGGAACGATCATGTGATGGACGCTGTGTCGCAGTGTGAGCAGTACGCGAAGGAGCAGGGAGCCCAGGAGAGGAACGCCCCCTGGAGGCTGTTCTTCAGGAAGGAGATCTTCACGCCCTGGCACAGCCCCGCTGATGACCAGGTCGCCACCAACCTCATCTACCAACAAACCGTCAGGGGCGTCAAGTTCGGAGAATACCGCTGTGACAGGGTCCGTTCTTCTTTGTGTTCATTCTCTTGTCCTACTGTTCCCTCACCTCTTTCTTTTTTTACACCCTCACTGCAAGAACATGTCTCCACACAAACTTTATCAGTATGTGTCTCTCTGTGTCCCCAGGATGACCTGGCAGAACTGGCCTCTCAGCAGTACTACGTCGACTACGGTTCAGAGATCCTTCTGGAGCGCCTGCTGAGCCTCATCCCCTCCTACATCCCCGACAGAGAGATCAGCACCTCCAGGACAGTGGAGAAGTGGGCTCATTTCATCATGGCTGCACACAAAAAGGTGCTCGTCTTCTCTAACGTCCTCTCAGTGAATTTATCGAGAAGCGACCCTGCAGTTTTTAGTCCAGCATGTAGGGATGGTCAGTCTGTCCACCGCTTTGATTCAGACTGATATAACTCAAAGAACATTGTATGGATTGCCATGAAATTTTGTGCAGATATTCTTGGTACTCGGAAGATGAATTGTTGAAAATTACTTTTCATTTAGCGCCATCATCAGATCAACTGCTAATTATCAAATCTTAGCATGCTAACAAGCTAAACTAAGGTGGTGAACATGGTAAAACCTCACTGACACAGACTGAGGCCGACCTCAGATTGTGTCAGTATTGTCAGAGTTTTGTGCACAGATTTTTATCACACTGGGGATCAGCAGACACCTTGAGAAGAAGCTGTTTGATGATGCATACATATAGATGATATACTGAATGTAATGAAATGTTGAAATGCATTTTTGTATATTTTAAAATGTCTCTATAAATACTTTCAAGTACATGTATGAAGCTTAATTATGAGGTTGGATTTTGCATTATGCAAACATTCCTCTGAGGGACCAATTATCTGACTGGCTGAGTGCATTTTGTGGCTCTGACCTTGATTTTGATCAGATTTAAATCCGGTTGAAAAAGTAGAAAAGGTAGAAGAGAATGTAATGAAGGCAGGCGTGCTATGCTGACTGAAAATTAATGTAGTAATACTGAAAAAATCGAGTTAATTATGAGCCGTTTGAGGGGGAAGACGTTCATGTCAGCCTGAGAGGTGATAGATGTGACGATTTTCTGACAGCTGCAGTAAATCAGAGCAAAGGAACTAATGAAGAGGCAGTTACATCTAAATATATTCAATATTAACTCAATCAGTTCAGCTTTCCATCTAAACTCGCCTAAACTACAATAATCAATCAATCTTGCCCTGAAGCCTGATGGTATTTTAATATTCTGTGAACCATTTTTGATGAGTTTTAAATCTACAGACGATCTTCTGCCTGGTTGCATTTACATTCTTATTGAAGGGCAGGAATTATGAAAAAGAATTAGCATACATTTGCATGTGTATCGACTGTAACACCATCTGCCACAAAGACAGCTCATAGTGATTTCTCTTCTCACACATAAAAATGATAAAATGTCTGTGTTGGTGTTCTCAGGGCATCTACACCCAGAAGAGGTTTGACCCCCAGAAGGTGAAGGAGGAAGTGGTGGACTTCTCTCGTCACAAGTGGCCGCTGCTCTTCTCTCGTTTCTACGAAGCCTTTAAGTTCTCAGGTGAGCATCAGTGACGTCTCATACACCTGAAGATGTGATCAGAGGCACAGAGGATTAATCAATCAGTACCATGTAGTGGACGAGGTGGGATGGAGGTTAAAACATTAAAGTCAATCAGCCTGACACATTTTTACAAAGCATGATGGTCAGTAAACCATCATAACATGCATATGTACATGTGGAACCACCAGCGACTCTTAACATTATTTATTTTTAATCACAGAATCAACAAAAACTGCATCATGAAAACATTCTTTGAACGGATTATAAACGTTTTGGCCAGAATTAACCTTTTGAAACAGGAGGGGGAAGAGTTCCTTTTCATCTGTGAAATCAGGTGAAAAAAACATCTTGGAGCTCACGGAGAAATTAAAACTCACCTGTGAGAAAACCTCATTGCTTTCAGTCCTGTTTAGAACATGGAGCAGTAATGCATTTCATCCTCTTGTGGCTGAAATTAGTACTACAACCACAAAAACGTACGGATGAGAGCAACTCATCCAGGTATTTTGCTCTTGCGTCATGCCGCCACCCTTTTTTTTTTGGTGAAAACAACCACTCTAATTTGACTTTTGATCAATACAAAGTCCGAGGCCAGTTTAAACATAAAATCAGAGAACAGTATCGCTGTTTAGTTATTAGGAGGCCAAATCCTCCGGCCACGCAGGTGAGACATTATGCTGTCTTTATTGCATAGAAAAAAATAAAGAATCAGGAACAAGTAGTTATTTAAACTCAAATGGTGATCTTTCCCAAACTCTAAACTTTTTTTGTGTGCACATACAAGTCCACAATCACTCACAGTTATTGATTGAAGACTTGTGTGTGCACACTGGCAGGAAAAACTGTCGACCTTCAAGACTTGATTAAGTAAAAGCTTGTGAAATGAGTGCGACCCTCTTTTCTTCATACATGGATATATGCAATTAGGATAATGTAGTGGATGGCCAGAGCGCAGTGGTAACACTGCAGAGGGAGACATGGACATATTTTATGACAGTAAAAACATCATCATTAAGACTCTTTTCTGATTCACTTTGATCTACAGCCACAATCAGCACTCGTCATTTACTCTTTAACATCATAAACTAACCCTGATGAAGACTTTGTCACAGTCACACACGCTGACTGGCTGCTTTTATGAAGCTTGTTTTAACCCAAAGGGGGTCGTGGGACGTGACACATGGCTGCTCTTCACCTGCCAAAACATTTTCTTTCCCACCAGTGTCACAGATGGAAAAAAGAAGGAACTTAGATTATTCCGACAAACCTTTTTTTATCGGTTAGAAAATAGATTTTTTTTTCCCTCACTTACATCTCAGGACTTCTGTACTTTTTACTCTTGCTCTCATATACAAATTTTCTGTTTATGTTATTTCTATCAGTTACATTTTGTGACATGGTGAATATAGAGTCAATAGACTAGTAGAATAGTCAATAGATCTATAATCTGTATTGACACCAGGTGTCACGTTTCTCATCTCTCCTCTGTCTCTGTCCGCCTGCCAGGTCCGTGTCTGCCTAAAAACGACCTGATCGTTGCCGTCAACTGGACCGGGGTTTATTTTGTGGACGAGCAGGAGCAGGTTCTCTTAGAGCTCTCCTTCCCAGAAATCACTGCAGTTTCCAGCAGCAGGTGAGGCATGCTGGGAGCTGTAGTCATGTGATAATTTGGTATCTCTCCCTGTCCTTTATTTCATCCCCACTTCATCTACGTCTTACATCCTTCTACATTTCCAACTCAGTTATTTGCCTGTTTACAGTCATACATTTTTTATTTTACTTTCTTTCCTTTTTCTTTTCAAACTGCCTCTTTGAGCACATCCTTCCTTTCCTTTCTTTTGAAATTGTCCTTCCAAAAAAAAAGTCATTGTAAAATTATACACTTACTTAAGCACATGCAATAATAATTGATTTCATTCGTGTGTAAAATATCTTTATAGCTCTGTGAATTAAAACTCCATCTGTCTGGAGCAAAGGATGAAGTGAAGCGAGGTGTCAGAGCCTTTGACATTATAATTGAAAGAAGCCAAGAAGTTATTATAAGCCAAACCATGATCTTTCCCCAACTCTTAACTTTATTTTTTTGTAACAGTGACCTGTAACAGTTTTGGGAGGCTCTGCCGAAAAGGACATCAAGTCAGAAAATGCTTATATGTGACGTTCTGGAGATCAATGGCACTCAGCATACTTTAATGTTTAATTTGGAGAACTTGTTCTTTCAGGGGAGGAAAGTTGCAGAGTCAGAGTTTCACTTTGGCGACCATCAAAGGAGACGAGTACACCTTCACCTCCAACAACGCCGAGGACATCCGCGACCTGGTGGTGACCTTCCTGGAGGGCCTGAGGAAGAGGTCCAAGTTTGTGGTCGCGCTGCAGGACAACCCCAACCCCAGTAAGTCCCGAACAGTCGTGGTACCATTTTAATTTGATTTTGTCATATTTTTTGTTTCCTGACAATCCAAGAAATGAATAGGAAGGGAGATTCATACTGTACCTCTTTTCAACTTTTTTTTTTAACTCGAAGTAAAGTAGAAGTGCCTGTTAATCATCTCACTTCAGTACGACTCCTCCTTCCACAGCTGGGGAGGAGTCGACGTTCCTGAGCTTCATGAAGGGAGACCTGATCGTTTTGGACCAGGACACCGGCGAGCAGGTCCTCAACTCGGGCTGGGCGCACGGCATCAACGAAAGAACCAATCAGAGGGGAGATTTCCCAGCCGACTGCGTCTATGTCCTGCCCACCATGACCCGACCTCAGCAAGACATAGTGGTGAGCGTTTTAAAAGCTGTTTGGACATGAACATGAAGAGTGGAAGCTGTTTGCTGCAGCGTCTGTTCACAGCTCAATCTGCTGAAACTTCGTTTTTTAATTTCAAAAGTATTTTTAGAAAAGCAACACTATGCAAGAATTGTTTTTGTCGCTTTTTTTTAGATTTGGTGCTCCGATAGTTTCAGTGTGCAGTTCACTTATACACAGCTGTACATGTGCATTTATTATGTTTACTAACAGCCAAACATCAAGCTAGTGCGACAGCACAAGACACAGCAAACCAGCTGATATTACTGACTAGTCAGCAAGACATCAGCTCAGTGTCTGTCCGTCAGACTTTTATTGCTCAAAAGCTCTCACCAGTAACTAAAAGCCAGTCCAACTCTTCTCTTTCATTCTCTTTCATTTTCCTCTTCAGTCTCTTCGCTGCTGTCATAATGTCCGTAGAGACTGCCGAGCCTGGTCTCACTGCCTGTTTGAGCACCGCTCCCTGCCAGCGTTCCCCGCTGATAGTTACATAATGTTGCTCTATGCAGATTTCTCTGCATCCAACAAATCACAGAGAGACGGAGAGCCAACGGAGGCTCGAAATGAACTTTTCTGTATGTAATTAAGACATGAAGACAGAGTGTTACTTAGTGTTGAGTCTCTGAGCTGTGTTTTGCACACTGAAACTTCAGCATGTTAATATTAAAAACTTGTTAACATGTTGCTGTCACTTTGAACGAAAGCATCTGTCAGATGAATGTAACGTAATCTGATGTACAACCAATCAGGCGCTGGTAACCATGACGCCGGACCAGCGTCAGCAGTCGGTTCGTGTTTCGCAGCTCGTCATGCCAGAGAGTGACGGCAGGATGAAACCCTACACGCTGGAGGAGTTCTCCTACGACTACTTCAGGTACAGACAGAAGCACAGTAATGTTCAGTTTCTTCATTAGTTTCAGATTCAGTGTGAACACCAAACCCTCCTCAGGTCATTTCAGTTATAGAGAAGCTCAGGGATCAGTCCTCAGCCCTTTACTGTTCATTTACCTTTAAACGGTAACTTCAGTATTTTTTTCGCTCTCGTCAATCCACCAGACTCCAGTGGCAAAAAAATGCTATTCTATTATTGTAAAACGCACTTCATTCAAACCCGGCAGAAACAAATTAAACTCAACAAAACTGTCTTGGTTCGTCTTTCCACTGTTCCAACAATCACCAACTCTGGTTTGATTGAAATTTATTCATTTATAAAGCCCTTATTGGTAAATTACCACATTATATTTCATCTCTCCTTGTTCCATCAGTCAACACTTAACAAACACGATCTCATGATTATCTCATGCTTCATGTACCCAAAGTCTGCTCAAAATTTGGTAAAACTGCTTTTGAGTTCCATGCACCAGACACATGGAATAGGCTCCAGAGTACCGTAAGAATTGTCAGTCTTGTTAGTTTCCAGCAATATAAGAATATTATTTTAAACCTTCCCAGAGCAGAGTGTAACTGTTTCTAAATGATGACCTTCTCTGTTTATTTTTATGGTCCTATTTATTTTTTATCTATGTTCACGCAACAATTTTATGTGGTCTTTTCTCCTATGTGCTTAAATTCTTTAAATACATTCATTTATTTGCTGTATTTATTTATTATGACCTTTATCTTGATTGCAATTGTGTCCAGGAAGTTTTAAATTTGTGTTTTTATGCTTCTGATGATGTAAAATCAGGTCTCTCTTGCAAATGAGACTTTGTCTCAATGGGACTTACCTGATTAAATATTAAATAAATAAATAAAATAAAATAAACTCTTAACTCTTTACCCACCAATGACGAGATATTCTGTCAATTGCTGTTGTCACTGTCAGACCGTAGGGGACGCTGTGACACATAATCTGACAAAAACTTTGTCTCTCAAAGAAGAAGAGAACAGCCAGAATTCGGCAGCAGCCCCTGGGCCTCTCAGACAGAGTGTTTCGACCAGTGGTGGTGGACACACACAGCTGACATTAGCCACACTGGTAACAGTGATGTCAAACACGTAAATGAAATGATAGAAAGAAAACTAAAGTCGATATTCTGCTTAAAAATGTGTCTTTCCCTAAAAACTTCTCAGTTTTTGTCTAAAAAGTGGATTTTTTTATGCAACCAGCCAACATTCAAGTGGTTATGAAAAAAGAATGAAGCTCAAACAAAACTGTTCTTTCTTTTGATATATTCCATGTTAACATATTCTTAGAACTGAATATTTTGTGGGTGTTGAAAAATCAGTGAATTTTGTCAAAAATGCTGGTGCTGGCTGGCAACTTTATTTTTAAATAAACGCTGACAGGGAAATAATTAATTCACAAAGACAGTTGTGAAAATATTCTGGCTGTACACACAGTTTCTCCCCGCTCCTCCGATATCTGACCTCGCTCTCACTCTTCTACCAAACTTTTAAGAGTTTATTTCAGTCAAACCAGAGTTGGTGATTGTCGGAATGGCAGAAAGACGAGCCAAGACCTTTGAGGAGAGAATGACTTCGTAACTCTAACAACATATATGGTTTTAACTCAAACTCAAATTTCCTTTTTTCCTGATCTGCCGCCTGCTCCTTCCAGGCCTCCTCCCAAACACACCCTGAGCAGGGTGATGGTCACTAAGAATCGTGGGAAGGACAAGATGTGGAGCTGCACCAGAGAGCCGCTCAAGCTGCCGCTGCTGAAGAAGGTCGTCAACCACGAAGAACTGGCTCAGGACGCCTGCATGTCCTTCATAGATATCCTTTAATCAGCTGATGAATATATACGATATATAATGAAATGAAACACACTCTCTGTTTGACAATCAGATATTCATGTCATGTACATTTGTTTTCAAGCTAATCAGGTTGTTTGATTCCTTGACGTCTGTCCCACCTATGATGAAGTACATGGGCGACTACCCGTCCAAGAGGACGCGCTCCGTCAACGAGTTGACAGACCAGATCTTTGAAGGAGCGCTGAAGGCTGAACCACTGAAAGATGAGATCTACTGTCAGATCATCAAACAGCTCACTGACAACCATGTCAAGTGTGTAAACCGACACCATCACACGAATCAGTGCACGTCAACACGAATGATAATATCTCAACGCTAATTCACACTTTTCATTTACAGTTATGTCTCTTTTCCATAAAGTCTCACCAGATTTTCATGAATCTATTACTGAGGTAGAAAGTAACCCAACCAAAACCCAAATATTATAACATTTTCTTAAATTACTCTTTTGATTCAAAAGGCAAATTTATTAACTTTGTATAAAACTGTAGGGTTTGAATCATTGGTTGCCATCATGACAAAATTAAAAAAATTTGCCAGTATGTACAATAGAGCTGCAACGATTAATCAAATAGTCTATTATTAATCAATTATTAAATTATCCATCAACTATTTTGATAATTGATTGATCGGTTTGAGTAATTTTTTAAAGGAAAAAAAGGTCAAAATTCTCTGATTAAGGCTTCTTAAATGTAAATATTTTCTGGTTTCTGTACATCTCCCTGACAATAAACTGAATATCGTGTCTGACATTACCTAAACAACTTATTACAATTAACAATTAATTAATTGGTAAAATAATAAACAGATTAAACAACTTTACAAAACCCTTGGTGCATAAATAATAAACATAGTGAAAAAATATAAAGAAAGATCAAAAGTACTTCAAGTCAAGAGGCTTAAAAGAAAAAAAAGAGTAAAAATCTGAACAAATGTTATGAAGATATGCTGCTGAACATGAGCTTTGTGCTGCTGCAGGTACAGCGAGGAGAAAGGCTGGGAGCTGCTGTGGTTGTGTACTGGTCTGTATCCTCCCAGTAACGTACTGCTGCCACACATCCAGCGTTTCCTCCAGTCCAAGAGACACCACCCGCTCTCTGGAGACTGCATGCAGAGGCTGCACAAAGCTCTACGGTAAAACTTAAAGGGATTGTTCAGATTATTTGAAGGGAAAACAGTAGTTGCTGGTCTACCCGCCGCTTCGATCGGTTAGTTTTTGTGTTACTGTGTAACTTTGGTGAATCTGAACTAAACCTTTAAAACACTTTCAAATAAACTCACAGCTTTTGATTTTCTCTGACACACAACACAACTGGACTGACCTTTCATTTCGCTGCCTTTTTGTCATTGTTGTCATGGCGACAGTAACGGATCCAGGAAGTATCCTCCTCATTTGGTGGAAGTAGAAGCCATCCAACATAAGACGACCCAGATCTTCCACAAAGTCTACTTTCCTGATGATACAGACGAGGTATGAAACACACACATCAGCATGTAAACGTCCACTTATCAACAAGGAAACTGTGCTGTTTGATAAATGGTTGTTTTATGTGTCAAACCTGCAGGCGTTCGAGGTGGAGTCCAGCACCAAAGCTAAGGACTTCTGCCAAAACATCTCAACCAGGCTGCTGCTCAAATCTCCTGAAGGCTTCAGCCTCTTCGTCAAGATCTCAGACAAGGTCGGTGTTCGAGGTTCAGAATAAAATGTTCAAAATCTGCCACTGCTGTTACAGCAGGCCGCCCAGGTCCGGATATTGGAATGACAGAAGGGGATGTTCTCCTTATCTGACAGCCCAAAGATTGTGTTTTAGATTTACTGCTATTTCTGTAGGATTATAAATAATAGTAAAATATAAATATGTTGCACTTTCATGGTTGTATGAGGCCTCATATTTTTTTCCATAATAAATGTGTGTGTGTGTTCGTTCTGCAGGTGATCAGTGTGCCAGAGGGAGATTTCTTCTTTGACTTTGTCAGACATTTGACAGACTGGATCAAGAAATCTCGACCAGCTAAAGATGGTGCGTGCCTGTATCTGTTTTAGATAGTTTTCAGAGAGTGGAATATGAATGCGAAGAGTTCCTCTCAGCTGACTGGAGGTCTTTACACTTGAAAATTAATCCATCAGGATCAAACTAACAGCTAATAAAGAGCTTTGAGACTGTGTTGTACAAATAAGTAGAATAAAAATTACATAAATAACCTACTGAGAAACACATACACCTGTTTGATAATTGGCATTCTGTGTTTCTTTGCCTGTATATCACAGTTGTTAAAGTTATGGAACATACCTTTGTTATAACAGTTATTTCAGCTTATTACAGTTTACAGAGTTATGGAATATACCTTTGTAAGTTATTCCCCCCTCCTGATCTAAAGCTGCATTGACGACATTCACTTATACACTCAGTTTTTTTGGTATACCTCGCTAAAACTAATACAGTCCAGTAATAAATCTGCACATCATGAGGGCTATAATGTTCAGTTTTGGTTGAAACTGTTAATTTATTCAAACTGTAGGATTTCTGAAACATTATGACTTTAATGATGGAGGCTGGACAAACTAATATTAAACTTTCACCCTCTTTTCTTTTTCGACTCTTGCAGGAATCGTTCCCTCTCTGACCTATCAGGTGTTCTTCATGAAGAAGCTGTGGACCAACACAGTTCCAGGGAAGGACTCTTTCGCCGACTCCATCTTTCACTACTATCAGGTCACTTTATGGGATTAATACTAAGAAAAAGATCTTCACAGCAATGCTCTCCTACACTTCTGACACAGATATGATTTATTCATACTACAATTGTACCTTTGTGCATATAAAGGCATCACTTCTTATTCTCTTCTTTTAACCAGGAGCTGCCTAAATACTTGCGTGGCTACCATAAGTGTTCACGGGAAGAGGTTTTCCAACTTGCAGCGCTCATCTACCGCGTCAAGTTTGAGGATGACAAATCCCACTTTCCTACAATTCCCAAGATGCTTCGGGAGCTGGTTCCCCAGGATCTCATTCGTCAGATGTCGCCAGATGACTGGAAAAGGGTAAACCTGCAAAACTCCACTAATAAAACAGTCTCTTCTGCAGTCACGTTAATATTGAGTATTAACTTTTTAAACATTGTAAATATCTTGGCTGTTTTGGTGGATGTGAGAACTGTTGGCAGAGGAGTTCAAAATATAACAGGCATGTTGATAAATTAGTCGATGTACAGTCTGGCAACTAAGAATGAAAGTGATTTGTCAACATTTTGATGATCTAAACATTCATTATTTCTCGTCTGATTACAGTCGGTGGTTGCGTACTTCAACAAGCAGGCTGGTAAATCACGGGAAGAGGCCAAACTGATGTTTCTGAAGATCATCTACAAATGGCCAACCTTTGGCTCCGCCTTCTTCGAGGTCAAGGTAAACACAAGTGAACCTGTCACTTCCTGTCTTTAGCTCTCACTGGTGGGCTCCTCATTTGTCTCCTTGTTCCCCTCACTTGCATCTTTTCCTTGTTCCTCATGAGAAATCCACACAGGAAGCCTTTTTCTAGGAATTTTTGACGTCCATCACACACCCATCTCACAGGACAAATGCACTTTCATTTTATAAAATGGAGCAAAGAACCTGTGATGTCACCACAAACTCAGTTTTTTGTTTTTTTTTTGCTCCCTCTGTTCTGGTGTGCTTAATGGAGCACCATCATCTCCACAGGGAGCTCTGAAAATCACACCGTCACACTGTTGTGAACTTATTAACAGCATCAGTTTTGTGTTGCTGTGAGCTTGTTGGTTTTACTTTAGGCAGCACTCAGGGGAAATAAAATCAATCATTCAAATGAAAACAGTCCTGTTTTCCCTCTGCATTTTCCTCTTAGAGCCACATGGAAAATAATTTTTCCATGAACAAATTCAGTCAGCTGTTTCAGCCTTTCAGCACCTCAGGAGCTGCTTCTGAGGGAGAGGCGCAGGGAAAATATGCAAGGAACTGAGGAGGAATGGGAACTGATAAGATTTTATTGATAGCGATGCCATTATTGATTCTGGTTATCGTCACAATCTTTTATTGATATCCTATGATTCTTGTTCAGTTTTCTGTGTCAGTACAGATTTTCAGCGTCAGTACAACTGTTTTATTATTTCTGAGTCGGAATACTGTGTAGAAACAGACAACTATTTGTCTTTGGACGAAATAAGAGAATATGTGTCCTGCACTCGTTTTCATTTAGATCTCTTATACAAAGATTAAAATCTCAAAGCCTGCCTGCATGGTGTTTATTTTATTATAACAGGATATTAACACTCAGTGATAGATGTGCAGGTTGGTTGGGAAGCAGTGGCACTCCTGTATAGTGTCAAATACGTGGTATTCCTGGAATCCCATGTTGTGTAAAAAAAGATTTCCACCCTGACTTGAAATGATCATTTTACAGCCATTACAACGAGCACTGCTGCGATCTGTCTGTGTGAAGTGAAGCCAAGCTTTGTGCGTGGAAAAATAATAAGATGTGATAGATGATCGATGAATATCTTGATCATCACATTAGTGTCTGTCTTTTGTCTTTAGCAAACCACAGAGCCCAACTTCCCAGAGATCCTGCTGATCGCCATCAACAAGCACGGAGTCAGTCTCATCGACCCAAAGACGAAGGTTTGTGTTTGTATAGAAATAATCATTGTTCTCCTCTTCGCCTGTATGATGTTCAAAGATTTATGTTAATGCTCGGACACATGGTGAACACATTCACCTGCAATCAGTTGTTGCTCCCTTTGCTGTGTTTCTTGGATTTTCCATTGATGCTAAATCGTAGCGGGTCAGTCAGAGGCTCTGAGAGTAACCGAGACTTAACCCCTCTCTGTGTGTTCGGGCAGGACATCCTGACCACCCACCCCTTCACCAAGATCTCCAACTGGAGCAGCGGGAACACCTACTTCCACATCACCATTGGCAACCTGGTCCGAGGAAGCAAACTGCTGTGTGAGACTTCACTGGTGGGTGGCAGCAGCAGCACACACACACACACACACACACACACACACATACACAGACGCTGTTAGTTCATGAATAAAAGCAGATATTAACATAATGATTTGAGTCTCCAGTGATCATCTGGGGAACAGCCAGCATGAATAAATAAAGGCTGGATAGAATAAAAAAACATTAAGGGTTGCGATACCTGTTGTCTACTAAAGTAGCTCACATGATAAATAATGTAAATTTCCACAGCACTGAGTTTGAGTGCAGTAACAGTCAAACTCTCTATTCTGCTTAAGTATGTAGTTTTATCTGTGGTGTTGCATGATCCATCAAATAAAACAGCAACAGCAAAGTCTTAGTCCTGTGTCAAATTCATATTTTGTGCATCTCATCCTGTTTTTTTAGTAAAGTTATACTTGACAAAAAGTCTGGGCAATTCAATCTCATCTTCATCAAATTATATTGAATATTTCAATCTACTCAAAGCTAAAGCTACTTACTTATTAACCAAAACTAATATTTTTTTGTCATTTAAAGCGATACTCCACTCTGTGAGATTAAGCCATTCAGTATGTACTCACCACTATACCAATGTGATGATAAGTGAAGATCTTCAGTTCACAAAACAATCCTGGAGTTTTAGGAGAAACAGGGTAGCAGCCTCATCCAGTACAATGGCAGTGAATGGAGACCACGGATAAAACGTTAAAAAAAGAACACAAAACAAACACAAAATGTCTCCAAACATGGCGTAAATGGCATCTATCGCGGTTCATTTTTAATGTCGCGGCTCGCGGACACTTGGATTACACCACACAAGCAGGATGGAGACATTTTGTGTTTGTTTTGTGTGCTTTTTTGAACGTTTTATCCGTGGTCACCATTCACTGCCATTGTACTGGATGAGGCTGCTACCCTGTTTCTCCTAAAACTCCAGGATTGTTTTGTGAACTGAAGACCTTCATCCATCATCACATCGGCATAGTGGTGAGTACATACTGAGTGGGTTATTCTAACAAAGTGGAATATCACTTTAAAATGAGCACAAATTTGAGCCACACTGATGTTGTTGACATAAATTATGCAAACATGATTAAAAAAAGCAAGAGCTAAAAACAAAACTTACATCATTAGACTGTGGTTGTCAGGTGTCTTTTCAACAGGATTCTGTGTTTCCATCTCACCTGCAGGGCTACAAGATGGACGACCTGCTGACTTCTTACATCAGCCAGATGCTGACCACCATGAACAAGCAGCGCTCCGGGCGGGGCCACAGCAAGTGAACTTCTTACTGGCAGGAGGCCGCTGAGCTCATCCGGCTCTTGCGCCCTATTGGCCAGCACTGCAGCTGGGGGCGGACTTTTGCCCACCAGCTGTGGTGGATGAGCCGCTGTCCTTCTGCTAGCTCAGAGGGGTCAAAGCTCACCGGGGCGAGTTCGGCTACTAGCAGCGACCCCGGCGAAGGCCCCAGCAACTCTTACCACTACAGCTACAACTTTGATGAGGATGAGCCGTCCAGTGAGGATGACTACCTCTGAAACCTCCAAACTCTCCGTCCAACAGGTCGGTCCTCAACAGTCGGACCTGCTTGTACGCAAACACAGTGTTCAGTCAGTGCTGCTTTCACATTAAACCTTTGGCTTATTGAGATCGAACTGAAGGGGCAGTAGGTGTTCACGGCCTTAATGTGACATTTTTAAGGACTTTGTTACCTAAAAAATAGTGTAATGTTCCTGTGACATCAGTAAACTTTAACAGTAACTTTTTTTGTGGGCTGTCATGGGACATTTGACATCTTTAAACTCCAGTTAGCTAAGAAGCCTGATGCCTCATAATGGGCTCATGTCAAGTTAATTTGTTAATCAGTCCACCTACTTCATGTCTTTTATCTGTGTCCAGGGGCCGGTTTCACAAAGAGAGACTTTGACTGTGGCTTAGATATAAAAGATAGTCAGACCTCAGATAGACGTCTATGGTTTAGTGAATTCTGGGTAAATTTAGACCTTTTTCAAAAAGAAAAAAAAACAAGCTGAGTAAGTGACCTCATCCAGTCCTGGTAGAAAATATGTGTCATTTGTGGAAATTCAACAGTTACAAGGACATTTTACTTGGAAGGTTTAATGAAGAGTGTAACGATACTCACACACAAAAAAAAATCTGATATGGAAAAAAAAATGTGGTGACAGTAAACCGTTAATCTCACTGTTAGGGAGCATCAAGATGTTCAAAAAAGGATCTAAAAAATATGGTACAACACGCAAAGAAATCATTGCTCTCTCCATAACAATGGAGCTGTAAGCAGTTTTCCTGTTTTTTGTTGTTGGGTGCTGCTGATCAGTTGGTGGTACTGATTGTTACCATGGTAACATTGGTCTTCTGCCTTAGTCAGGGGGTAACGTGTCTGACAGTCAGTCTATACTTTTGTGAAATAGTCTGACTTGAAATAGATTAATCTATGAGCAAAATTAAGACTAGTCGAAAACATCTTTGTGAAACCGACACCAGGTCACGTTGATTAATTATATTGGGAAGTACTGACAAAAAGTGATATAAATATTAATTAATATGTGCTCTTAATAAACATTTATAGGCTATAGAGCCTGTTTACACCTGATATGAACATGCATCTGATCACAGGTGGACAGTTTTACGTACAGGTGTAAACACGATGTATTGAGGATCCACTAAGATGAGACTGTTCAGACCACATTCAGAGGTGATCTGGACCACATGTGACCTCATGCTTTCAACAGCGTGTACATGAACGTGCCGACAGAGTCCTCACGTCCTGTAAGTCTGTACAAAACAGGTGTCTGGTTTCCATTTGGTTCGATGAAATGCAGATTACATGTGTGGGCTCTTACCTGCCAACATGAGCAGCAGATGTTTGTGAACACAGTGGGGATGTTGCGGTTACGAGTTCAGCGGTGCAATCAGACGACGTAAACAAGGGCCCTTGAAAAAAAATGCACAGTTTCGAGAGTTGTTGAGTGAAGAGAGACTAAATGAACTTAGCTAAACAGCTACTGCAAATTCCTAATCATTTGTGCCTTCTTGGAAATTCAGCATTAAATGTAACAAATTAAGTTTTCTTTCCTTGTTAAAAAAAAAATCATTGTGTCAGTTTGTCGCCGCATCACTGTACTGGTGGCTTCTCCGTATCTGAAGTGCATGTACCCGCCAACATTTAGCAGCTGTTTGAACATACAGTTTGAACTGATTTCACCATTTACTCTAAATTTATCAAAGAAGACATCTTATTGATGGCAAACATGTCATAATTTACTGATACAGATAGAAATAGTGACCAACATATTCTGCTTCACTGCACAAATGGATGCCATCTACGAAACATCTTGAATTCTTGTAAACTCCGTAAATGTTAAACAGGAAGTTATTTCTTTCTTTGTGTAAAAAACATTGTCTCTGATTGTCTCAAAATGTTGCTACTACTGTTTGACTGGCAGTTAAAATATTGCTCTTTGCTAACAGAAGTGATGTAGCTACATGCTTCTGTGTATATAGAGCAGGAAAGTGAGAAATGATCACAAGTGGTCACTCGACATGTTTGTGGAAACTGACGTACTTTCATTAGAGCTGTAAAGATGCATGTTAATACCAGGTGTAAACAGGCTCTTATTGTCCCTGCTGTTTCCTTTTATTCATCTTTGATTAGTATGATTGTCAAAAAGTTCATAAATTTAAATCTATATGATATATTGAAAAGGTCTTAAAAAGACTTACTTTAATTTGGTGAACGCAATAGAAATCCTCCAAGAGCTAATAAGCATTCAGCTGAAAGCTCAGCTTAGACATTAAGTTGACCTGAGTCTGACAAAAAGAGTCTTAACATTTTTAAGTAATAAGATTTGCATCAGAGCATCACAAGTTATATATAAACATTAAGTCTGTTCCTTTCTTCCCTACTGCCTCTTCAAATCCTGTCAAAGTCAAAAAGTTGTTGCGTTTACATCTTTCTTAGATACAGCGTTGGCTGTAAAATTGTGTTTTATGTTCTTTCTGTCTCGACAGGAACCTGCTGCAGTTTTAAGAATTAATCTTTTCATCACTTAGAATAATACAAAGATTCCTTCTTGTTTGGGTTTAGAAAAACACGTATGTATTTGTCTGGCCTTGGAACCAAACATTGAACAGTGAAGTGATGTTAAAGGACCTGATCTAATTTATTGAAAGCTCGACACCTTTTGTGTGACACCACACACACAGACCTGTTATATGTTTTGGGTCAGAGCCTATAAATCTGCTATTTATGGCCTCTTGTGTGTGTGTAACAGTTTAATATGGGGGTTTGTTGTTTAATACTTAATTCGTGGTTTATGTTTACACCTCTTTTGTCTAATGTTGTAGATTATTATCAGCTGTTAGGTTTTACATGTCATGCCTTAATTGTTTCTCTCTTTCTGTTAAGACTACATTACCCAGCATTCCTGTTGAGTGCAGCTGCTGTTCCTATGAGGATTTTGTAACATTCCTATAGTTTGACAAAATAATATTAACTAAAGGTCCTCTTACTAATTGTTTCTTTAGCTTTTAGCTGCATCTTAGGGAAGCTGATGTCATGAAAAAATAAGTTATTATATTGACTCAGAATTATAATAGTATTTCAAAATAATGACTTGGTATCATCAGTCATTACTTTATTTGATTAATAGGTGATCATAAATCAAGGAAGCCATTCACATTTGACAAAAATACTCTATCCAGTGATGAAAACTGAGAGATGCAGTTGAGGAAGAAAAAAGTTAATGGACCTCTTGTTAAGGCTATTTAGTCAAACTACTATCAAGCACATTAGTCCTGTAGTTTGTTTTTTTTACTGCTGTTACAAATGTTTTTGTCTTAATACGTGCTGAAATTTGCAGACACAGACTGTGCAGTTACAACTCTGAGGTCTAAATTTTTCCATCATTGTGTTAAGCAGTTGCTTAATATTACCGATTACTAAGAAACGTACATGTCGAGGTGTTAGCAAATCATCACAACTAAAGTGACTTCACAGATTTCCCACGACTGTAATTCTAGTGTTAAAATGACTTGAAAAATAACTTGGAAAGAATAGAAGTACTAAGCATGCACGTACCTCCACACCAAGGCTGAGATGTAAATGTTACACATTTTTTAATCAGCATCTGGACCTGCATCAAAACACATATGGTGGTAATGAACAATCATGGCATTCAAATCAAAAGACGAGTTAAAAATCTTTACTGGATTTTGATTTGGATTCTGGACCAGTATGTGAAAAGCTGTTCAGAATAAAATGGTATTAAAATGGTTTTAGAAGTCTTTTATTATTTTTTTTATAAACTTACTAAAAGTTACACAAAGACTTCAAGTCTTAAAGTTCCAAGTTCAGCATCATTCCTCCACTCCAACAGCTTTTACACATTCAGGCCCTGAGCTATAATTTTGTTTAAAGTTTTTGAGATTTTACACAAAATAAATAACTTTAGTTAAATAGAAAAAGTAAGACACTCACCCGGAAAAGTAAGTCGTTTTCCCCAGAAGACAGAATACCTTCTGTAAAATCAGATAAACATTTCACAAATGTTGAATATACTTTAATACATTTACCCAGTGACTCTTCCTCCACCAGTGGCCTTCCCTCCACTAAAGGTGCATTAAAAACAGTCTTATTTCTGTCTGAAATTCTGTCATACACTCAAATACTTTTTCATGTGATGAACCCTTCACCCACTAACCTGCACTGCTTTTGTCTTGTTTGTATGATGAACAAATACACTGGTATTGTAACAGTGCCAACCATTCCATTTGATACCTTTATGTTGTTAAGTTTGTTTTTCTTTGTGGATTAAACATGTTGTTGTTGTTTTTTTTCCTGTTGTGTTGCTTTTTAGGGGGAGTTTGTTAGCTTTTGTTTTGTCTGTGACTAACTCTTCTCTTCCTGTAGTGATTTTCTGGTCTGTGTAATGTGTGTTCTGTTCTCACTTTTGTATAAAACATTAAATTGTTTTGAGTTTACTGATATAAGTGAATCAATAACTTATGTTCAGTGTATTTAGCATTGGTGATATTGGTAGCATGCTGCTGGTATCATGCTAAGCAGGATACTTTTTACTGCAACATGTTTGTATGATGAGTACAAGAACAGGCGGGAAAAGGTTTTGCCAGGATAACTTTTCAAAGTTACTTTTTTCCTCATCTGTGAAAGCAGAAAAAAGTTTTGCCAGTGTTTGTCTTTGCAATACTTATTTTGGCCACAAGAGGCTGAAGTGCTTCATTGCCACGTATGTGATCTAAATAGGACTAAAAGCACATTTATGTTTTCTTCCAGGCCAGTTTTGATTTATGCACTTATTACTGTTATGTCTTTCTTTTAGCTAGAAATGTATTCTAATCTGCATTAAAATACATTTCTAGCCAAAAAGCATTTAAAGAACTTGGAGATTTTGTCCTGAGAAAACCTTTTTTCCACCTGTTCTTAAGTCATAAACACAGGAGAGAAAGCTTTTTAGATCAGACTAAGAAAACAGATCAAAAGATTTTTTTTTTCTCAGAAGAGAGACAGAAACTCAGTGGATCCAACTTTGCTTTTAAGAGTTTACAGGGAGAATCTAAAAGCTTTTTTCTTATCAAGTCACATTACTATAAATTTGGAACCATTTCCAATTTAAAATTGGTTCTCAATATTCACCACAATAACCAACTTTCAGTGTCTGTACACTTTAGGCATAAAGAACTTAAAATGACAGGCCAAGCCACCAACAACCGAACCTTCTTTTTCTCATGTTTTAATACCAGATGACAGTAGCATTTACAATCAGAGAAAAGTTACAGTAAAAAAAGAAACCAAAAATTGGGAACGCTTCTATAAAATAAAATAAAAATAGCCGTTCAATACAGCACAAGATGTAAAATGCTACAGAGATTTAACCATTTAAAAGAATGGCATGTAGACTATAATACCCATATAACACTATCCCATCATACCTTAGGTTATTTTTCCTCAGCACCAGGCCCTGCAGTGCATTATTCAAAGACAGTGTCGAGCTTTTATACTCTTCTACACTCACATAATTTTCTGAGATGTTAACAGGTGACACTTGCACTTATCTTTTCAGTGTGATTTTATGATTCAGATGATCTGATTTTAAGAGATCCAGTATTGTAGTTGGTCTGAACCACCACACCACTGATGGAGCCAAATCTAAACACAACTTTGATATAAAGAACTCCATTTAATAACTCCATTGCATGGACACTGACCTCGAACATGTCCTGTTAAAAAAATTAATCTATATCTACAGCACACTACAGGCTTCAAGACAGCAAAGCAGGTATGTTGTACTGATGATCACTAGGTCAGAAAATCTACAAGATCATCAAACAAAGCCTTAGGTTTTGCCAAAAACCAAGAAAATGTTGTAATTTCTGAATTAAATTTGTTCACCACTCTGGAGCAGCTAAGATTAAAGAATCACCGGTAGGAGAGCCTGATGATGTGTACTTGGTGTCATTAAGATCCATTTCCTCTGAGTATCCAAGTATCCAAGCTGGTCTTTTTTTCTCTACTATTGATCTTCATGGTTTGAGTGGACAAATTTACATTTGCTTGCATTATCTTTACTGAAATAACATGCAGAGCAGCATGCAAGCATCGCTGCATGTGAAAACAATACAATACAGCCATAATAACTTGTCTGTGTCTGTGTTAGATGAAGTCTGTTAAAAGCAAAAACAAAGCCTGAACTTAAACCTCTGCTGCCAGAGATAAGTTTGCAAAAATATGTTTCTTGCTTGGTTCAGCTGCAGGTACCAAGCAAATGTGTATGTCAGCTAGTTAACTTCAGGCTGAGATAAAATTAAATGTTTCTTTTCTGCAGTCATGACGACAAAAACACATCTTCCATGTTATTTTGTTAAACTTCATCCACAATTTAGCCAGATTTTGGTAAAAGTATGTAACACAAAGTACAACTGGATAGCGGAGAAGTGGATTATACTGCAGCGGTGTGTTAAGAAATTTCTATGCATTTATAGGAGGTGCACTGCTCCCACACTGAACTTCAGTTCGCTGCTCTGCCTTAAAATAGCAGTCTGTGTTTCCCACAAATTGAAGTCAGGAAAAAGGCAGCAATCCAGAGGTCAAAACCAGCAAAAGAAATATCTCGTGTTGCCTTTTTACCTGACCATGTTTCAGGAAATAGTTTCTACGGATGTTAGGATTTTATTTTTTTTGACTGAAAACTTGTCATCACTTGAATTACCTTTGGAAATCTCTTCACAGACACCATTTCAGTCTACATGAACTGAGAGTTTGACACTAACAAGGTAGATTTTGGTCGCAGTATCACTTGAGAAAGCATCCATAAAACAAAAGTTGGATAAATCCAACACATGCAAAGGTCAAAATGCAAAGCATTTCCAAAGAAAATCCAACGCGGTTCTGCATTGTCACCACTCATTAGAATGAACAGTCTTGCGGTGAAAAACATCATATTCAATAGAATAAATATGGCTGTGCAGTGTGCAGTGATTGATAGCTGAAGCTAAAATGCTTAGCCTACCCAACAGATCAGCTACTACTATATTCTCAACAGGAACACAAATACAGTTAAGCTAAGTGCTAACCACTTATTCATATTACAATACAATACAGTACATTAAATTGCTTTGTTGCATTTGCAGTCTCAGACAGTCATGTGATTCTGCACTGTAATGATTTAACTTTAGTTCTAGATCATATAAGCAATGTTTCATTTTGACTTCAGAACTGAGGGATGCATTGACCCCAGTCTCATTCAGGGGTCTTGTGTTGCCCTAAAGTTGTGCCACCGCCTCGTTTATAAAACAGACTTCAATTTTGATCTCAAGTATGCAGAAAACCACATATAAAGTAGTTATTTATAAAATCTTACTTTAGACTTTGCTCAGTGATAAGATCATTTCCACGTCAGACTCGATTTTAGATGTAAAATTCCTTTACAATCGCCATAATCTCATCTTCCAGAAGCTTTTCTCTTTTGGTCCATGCCTATTTCTACACCAAATCTTCATTTGTGCTGCATTATACAAGGAGAAACTGCTGATTGTAAAGAAGGTACCGTCAATTTTAAGTTAATCTGAGATTTATAGATCTCGGTATCTTTCATGAATCCAACGCAAGCACACCTTTGTAAATTATTTCAAGACTACTTAAATAAATCTCAGAATGTTTTTATAAATGAGGCCAGGCCTGTGTGAGTCCACCATGGGACTGAAGGGTCGTACAAGACACACAAAGACAGAGACAGTGCAACCTCAAGTCCTAAACTTGAAAAGTCCAATATTTGTCCAGAAGTCCAGAATGTGTTATTAAATGCTAAATGAAACACTAGTTGGGTAAAATCATGTGCACATGGATTCAGTCTGCAGGTTAAATGTACTGAACCATGTTAGACTGATTCCTTGTAACAGATACCTCCAAAGATGTGCATCCAAGGAGAATTGTCAGAGACTACTATACTTTCTACATAAATCCCTGCACATTTACTGTGCTGGAAGGATAAACTCTTCTAAACAATGAAAACAAAGCCAGAGGCTTTTTTTATGGCACTTACTGCAGCACGTCCTGCTTCATCTCCAACACTGTCCAGCAAACTGGCAAAACCCCTCAGATAATCAAGGCCCCTAACCTCATGGATTTCACACCTGAAAAGTTGAGACAAAACACTCTGGATTTCATAACCGACGCCAGTTTCAGTTATGACAATATTGCACAGATGGACTATATATTCAGACTTCCAGAATGTACTGTGTGCGTATATCTGAGGAGATAGCAGATGCTGTACTTTAAAAGGTCCAGTGTGTAAGACTTACAAGTATTTATATGGTAGAATATGGCAGAAATTAACACAATATTCATCAGTATTTGTGTATAATCACCCGAAAGTGAGAATTGTTGTTTTTTCATTACCTTAAAATGAGCCATTTAAATCTACAGAAGGAGCAGGTCCTCTTCCACGGAGGCGGCCATGTTGCTTCACCATGTTTCTACAGCAGCCCAGAACGGAAAAACCAAACACTGGCTCCAGAGAGGGCCTCATGCATTTTGTGAGTTTCGCAGCCAGGTTCTCCTACACGCTTGGAAGGAGATAGTAAGACGAGGTGATTGCAATCTGCAAGCTCACCACTAGATGCCACTAAATCCTACACACTGGTCCTTTGAGCCTCGTAAAAAGAGTACAAGGTCTGGTTTCTCAAAAGCATCTTTATCTTTATTTAGAGCAGCTGATACATTTGGCACAAATCTGTAGCCAAACTGAGTGACTTCCAGCCAAGACATTCCTCATATGCTTTTGAGAAACACTTAATACATTCACTTTAGTACAAAACATAAATATAGTAACTAACAATACCTTCTCAAGCCTCAGGTTTACATTCATTCTGTCAGTCCAACAGTGTTCAGTTCATACGTCCAACAACTCACAGACACGCAGATTAAATTTTAAGACATGGTTTAAGGTTTGGTCTAATGCTCCCAATATCTGTACAGCTGAAAATGAAAAAGTAAAGCTCCTACAGAAGATACTCCAAGTCAGATTTATCAGTGTCCAGATGTCTCCTGCTGCGAAGTTACAGTTTTCATCACCATCAGCTTTCACTCACTCAGAGCTTCACCACCACTCTGCCGCTCTTATCGACTAGAAACACAAGACAGACAGAGTGAAAGTCCGCGGTATCACTCCAGCAGTCTATATTCATTGTTTTCTTGTTTCTTTTGTGAGGTTTAGGTTCTTGAACATCTTGTGTTGTTGATCTCAGCTGGTGGTGTTGAATGACCAGAGAAGAAAATGAGAATGTTCTCAAGCATGTCAGCCTCCGGGCTAGTGTTTAACTGTCCTCACTGCCTGGGCATTTTAACAGTATCTATGAGATGACAGTGTGGAAATGAACACTGGCGGCGCTCCCGGGCTCATGTCCAGAGTCTCTCTGCTCCGTCCCTGATGGCAGATCAGTGAATGAGGTTTGGTTCAGCAGTTCAGTTCCTGCAGGCAGTCGGCCCACAGACTGAGAGGATGAGAGAGACGAGAAGAGTCTGCTGTCTCTGACTTTACCTCGGTATTTTTTTTATTTCCTGATTTTTAAACATTTCCAAAAATCTGGTGATTTTTCTTCTCTTATGTGAAGACTCATTATTTTTTCTCTTTTATTTAAAAGGCCCTAAGGAGATATTTTCTCAGTAGGTAGGTCCTCCACAAACTCACAATTTTCTGAGGAGATAAAACAGTTTTGGTTATTTCACATGAGCAATGTAAAAACTTCTGGGTTTCTCTGAGCTTTTCTCCCAGTTTGTTTGTTTACTGTATGTTGCCAACACTCTCAGTCAAATCTGAATTGATTGTTGCTTATGTAGCCATGAATATTTAATGTTACCTAGAAATACTTCAGACATAAAAGAAAGTTTTCAGGGGCTTCAACACTCTCTCTATATAAAGCACTTTTTCCGTCTCTCATTATCTGACTCTTCCAGCTTTCCTCTCTTTCTCTGTCTGTCCTCCAGTCACTCCTCTGTGATGGTGGGCAGGTGAGGGTTACTGGGTGAACTGGGCGTGCTCCGCAAGTCAGCCCGGACGTGGACGCTGGAGATGGACCACACATCACTCAGCTCTGCAAAGGGAGGCAAAAGGTCAAACTGTTTAGAGTTTATACCTTTACATGTCAAGGAGCATTGTGGGTAAAACAGAGGCTGTACTGGAGGAAACATATATGAGGGGCTGGGGGGTGGATAAGTCCTGGCCAAGCACAGGTAATGTGAGCACTTTATTCTACATGAATACAAGTCTAAGACATCTAGAAATGCAAAGATGAGATGACAACATGCAAACTGCTTAGTTTGGTGCATCATGCAATGACTAGTGTTGTCAACTAAATCTATTTTTCGATACATACCGATTCTGAATATTTGAAATTCTTTCCATTCTTATTTTCTGCAGTACTGACACACCGGTGTCAGCTGCACTTTCACAGTGGGTTGACACTTTTTTTTACATTAAGTATTATGTAGCTGTTACTTGCGTAGTGAAGTTTAGTCATTAAAATCACACAAATCTTTCTTGGTAGTTTTTCTACAGGAAACAGAAGCTTCAAACAGGGTTCAGGGTTCATACAAGGTTCCTGAAGGGCTGACATGCAGGGCTGACATGCAGGGGGATCATGGGTTGAAGACCAAGGGAAGGGAGACGAGAGCTCCAGCAGGGGGGTCAGGGTGGAGGGGGCTCCAGCGAATACAGATGACCTCTAAAGAGTCTGATACACAGAAGCACAACACACAGACACACACACAAAACACAGACACACACAGCAGGTGATGACTGCATGCAAAGATGGTATTCACAAATCGATGTCTCTTCGAACTACACCTTGAGCCAAGCTACATTTAAATGAATACTCTGATATTCTTGAAAATACGATTGTTTGCTAAGATTAATATCAAATACATCTTGTTTGTTTTTGGCCATCGATACTAGCAGCATTTTTAAATGTACTGTCCTCGCAGTGAGTATTCTTGCATCAAACTGACCAAGACACTCTCTGTGACTCCCCAAAATCTACAATTGTTGATTCTAAAAAAAAAAAGCATAAAAATGCGCAAATAAGTTACAATATTCAGTTTTAAGATTTACCTGTTATGCTTTTTGTTCATAAAGAAACTGAGAATTTTTTACAAAGATTAATATTTTGGTAGGTTGCCTAATTAGTTATAATAGCATTCTCTTGCCTTTTACTGTTCTCTCACTGAAACAATGAGAAAAGAGATTCTGTGGTAAACTGCTTCTTCAGTTCAGACACTGAACCACAGTGACACGGTGTAGAAAAACAAACCTCAACAGAGACTGAGGAGAACAAAATGTTCTCATACCTGTCCGGAATTTGCTGTACGGTCCGTTCTCGTGAGTCTGACGGCTGCCGGACAAGAAGGGCAGACCTCTCTCTCTCCACCTGTCACACAATCACACACCAAGGAGAGCGATCAGAGCAGCAGAGAACAACCAGGTGTGTTTATCTGTTTACCGCAGTGCTTTGAGACTGCGCGTGCACTGATTTGATGTGTACACTGAGCATGCATGTGGATGTGTGTGTGTGTGTGTCTGTGTGTGTGTGCGCGAGAGGGTCCAGGTGAGTGCTGACTAAAGTATAAAAGGGAGAAGAGAGGGACTGATGATGAAAGAGATGAAATACAAATAAAGTAGAAATAGAACCAAATCCAGGCCTTTGTGGTGACGGGTCTCATCTGGCTGACAGGGAGGGATGAACTTCACTCACACTCTGTTCACATCCTCAGTCTAAGGACCGGGTTATGTTCAAAAAGAGCCTGTTTGTACAACTCGTCATCCAATCATGTTGGAGGGCAAAAGTTTATATAGTTGTTCTGACGGGTCACGCTTAAAAAGCCAGCCGTGACAGAGAGAGGTGAGACATAATAATCTTTTAAATGTAGAGAGAAGAGGGCACATTTTCAGAAAGTCTCTCCTAGAAGGCATTCATGGTGTACACACAAAAAGTGATAGAAAGAAATTGTGCGAATAATGAAAAAAATTGCCATTTCTCACCTTCACAAACCTGACCCATAGGTGCACAAAGTGTGTGTGAAGTGTGTGTAGGTGAATGTCAAATTCCGACATTGGAAAAGTGTGTGTGTGTGTGTGTGTGTGTGTGTGTGTGGGGGGGGGGGGGGGGGGGGGGGGGGGGGGGGGTTAAAAGCTGTTCAACCATCGAACAAGCACTTCTGTTGACGCATCCTGGCTGCATAAGAGTGTTTTTTGTGCACAATAATGTGAGAGAATTGATGTTTGTTTAAGGGCTTATTCTGGATGTGGGCATTAAACGAGCCAAAGTTGATAACAAGGTTTCTTTACACACTGAGACACCGACACAAACCATAAACCTGAAAGATATAATGGGCAGGATGGGTGGTGTGTTCACTTTGTTTCAGTTAATTAGCACTTTTTTTTTACTTGATAATTTGTGATGTGATGGACTCAAGCAAAAACAGCCTGCTAGCCAATGCTTATGCTGGTGCTTATGGGGATCCTAATATACCACAGTATCTCTGCAGTGGACTGGGTGCAAAGCAGACATTTTGACTTGTTAGAACAGGAAAAACAAGTGGACTTAATAACAGTAATTATGGCTCAGTTCCATTAAGTTTCCCACTAACAGTGACAGTGAACCAGCATGCACAATAGAAGGTCCTCCCCTAAGTGGAATGCGACAATCATCAAAAACAATCATTAACACCCCTGTGAAATTTCTGGTATGACCACATCACTAAGTACTAGGTTGAAAGATATATCAGCATATCCAGATGTAGCATTGTTGTGTTGTGTTGTCTTGTCTATGTCATCTCTAGTCATATTTCACCCACACACAGTCTCCATCTTTACTCTGATCAAAACACATCTGTCTTCACTCTCTTTACATTATTTGGCCACAGTAACAGCGCCGATTACATATTAATAATAAAACCTCATCAGCAGCCAAGATAACTCAACCCTGCACAGCCTCACCAAGCCAACACCAGACGTTACAAGAAGCAGGGGAGGATAATTGTGTGTGTATGTGTGCGTGTGTGCGTGTGTGTGTGTGTGTATGTGTGTGTGTGTGTGTGGGCGTGTGTGTGTGTGTGTGGGCGTGTGTGTGTGTGTGTGTGTGTACGCACCAATGGAATGTGAAAATTGCAATGATAAGGAGGGCAGACACAGCATCAGTCAGAATCCACATCAAATTATATTCCTCTGGAGTCTAGAAGGACACACAGATAGAAAGCACTGATTACATTTGCTGAAACAAACGCTCCTCAGATTTGTTCAAACAGAGACAGAAGAGTGTGAACACGAATATCATTATTTAATTTTGTCGCCATGAAGTACCAGACTTGGGCACTTTTAATAAAAATGTAATCAAACTAATTTGACGCAGACATGTAGGTGGTGACTAAGAGAGAATGTTTATGTAACCAGAAGGTCGCAGGCTCAATCTTCAAACACCCACGATACCTGCTGAAGAGATTTTCAAACTGATACAGAACCTCCTACCTGCCTAAAGTCACAGTGGATACAGAGCAAAAAATGTACAGGTCTGGATACATATTCACAAAACATCCTACAGCTAAAAGTAGCTATTAAATAAGAGGCCTGGGTGAAAAACAAATATCCAGTATGTACACAAAGCTAATGCTGGACTAGGAAGATAACACTCGGACTGAACGATTTTGAAAAAATATCAGTTGTAATTATTTTGACTGATACAACAAGGGTGTTTATTTTTGTGATATTAGAGGGAATGGTCATTTTAACATGTACCAAACAAAGATGTTTTCTTAAGTCTGTAGAATATGATGTGTAGGCCAGGACACCTCTGCAATGCAACAATATTTAATTTAAATGGTATTTTGACATACTTTCACCAAATATGGTGTCTCCTGCCTCCTTCCCCAAGTTCCTTAAAGTTTTTCTGAACAGCTTTGTGACAAGCTCTGGAGAGGAAACCCCGTAGCAGTTTTTCTGTAACCTTACAACACAACTGAACACAGCCCATTAAGTTAATTGAAAAAAAAAGATAGTTTCTTTTATGAAGCATGAAATATGATGAGGAAATAATGGTGCTTGTAACTAAAAACTGCAAAAATTTCACACCCCATTTGATCAATTTAAACATTTTCTTTCTTTTCTTCATTTCTTTTATTTTTTTTTTTTCTCAGTATAATATAGACTCAGATCTGAGGTTATGTAGTCACATCAGTGCAATCACAGACAGAGCTACAGCCAAACTAAACATTTAAGAAATCATATCTGATAATACAGTTGAATCTGCTCACCATGAGGAAGAGCGGCTTGTGGATGTTGGACAGGATGTGGATGGAGTTGGTGGTTACAGAGTGAGCTCCAGAACACCAGGCCAGAGTGTAGAGCCACGGCTGGCTGATCACATACAGGTTAGTGCTGATGTTCTCTGACTGGTACTTACTATAGAGAGAAAGGTGTACGGGGGGAGGAGAGATGAGAAGAAAAGAAAGTTACGTCACGACCTTGTTTTAAAAATCTAAGAGGAACACATTAAAGAGTCTCCTCAGTCACCTGGTCCTGAGACTCAACACCCTGTACAATTAAAAAAACTGAGAAGCATCATACAACATCACATCCAACCCAAACACTCACTTCAAATTCAAAAACTCAAAAAATGCACCCCCTTTTAGTTCCTGCACCCTTTTCTCAACAGGGTCTTGCCTTTTACCAAGCTGTCATACTGTGTTTTCATGCAGCTGAATATTTAATTCCCATGTGCAATAATAAGGTGTATTATTATTATTCTATGTGAAATATGAATTCAACTGCTGAGTCTCCTTATATTGTACATACTGTTCCTATCTTTATATTTCTTCTGTTTATAGTGTTTCTATTTTTATTTTTATCTTCCTTTGTTTAAATTGTTCATATCTTCTGTATTACATCTTGCTAATATTTTTATATTTAATTTTTTATTTTATGCATTTTTATATTTTTGCTATCCACTTTGCTGCTGTCACGCCATAGATTTCACCATCATGGGTTTAATAAAGGAATGTCTTATTTTATCTCTTTCCTGGTTAAATAAAGGGAAAATAAAACTAAATGAAAAATAAAAAGCTTCACCTCCTCAATGACAAAATGGCACAAAATACACTGACCTACAAGAAGCCTTCTTTCAGAAAGTTTGCATCTTATGTCCAGAGTAATCTTGTATGTATCTGCTTTGTATATGACCAGAGAGAGAAAACACAATTGTCCTCATCTGTCCTTCATCTGTTAGTCTCTATGTATACTAAAGGCTGCAATTTAAAATTGCCAATAGTGTGATGACATTTGTGCTGTTAAAGCTCATTTGATTTGATTTGACTTGAGAGAAAGAAAATACACGGATGAATACATCGGAAGAGTGGAGTGGAAGATGGAGGGGAGGTGAGAGGAATGAAGATGGGAAAGATGGAGTTGGTGGTTGCAAGGCAGAGGGAGAAGAATGAAAAGAGGTTAATGAGAGGATGGAAAGAAAGAATGTACAGAGAGTGAGGGTTTGGATTAGAGAGGAATGAGATGATGGAGAGGGGGAAGGAAAAAGACACACACACACACACACAGTCCCAGACTGTTTGTTGGGATGAAAGTATCCTTTGAAAGTCTAATGATCATCTGCTGAGGTAAACAGGCTGAGAGGGACAGAAAAACAGAGAGAGAGAGGGAGAGAGAGAGAGACATTGATTTTCTATGACGAGGAAGATCAGAGCTGAGATGAAATTATTTTTTTGCCAGGTTATACAACCTGGAGTTGTATAACCTCCAGAAGTTGCATAATCTCATTATTATTTCTGGTTGCGACATCACACCGAGGGTCAGTTCACGACAGTTTGTTCAAATAGTGAAAAAGTTGTTGAACAGTGAGGAGGTGCTTCATACTTAACCGGCACATAAATAACACCAAAATTCACCCTGAGCATTATCTAAACTCTTACTGCTTGATTCCAGCGGGCACGATTCTATGATCTATTAAACCCCATCAAGGGCGCTTCAGCGTTTCTCCAGCCCAATTTTGGCTCAGGTTTTGGCCACTTTTCCTTGATTTTCGTGCTTGTACCATGGGCAAGGAGGCTACATAGTTAAATGGCTTCTTTTTTGCCTCCTTTTACACAGTGCGTTTTATTTTGAAAACTGACTCAACGCTCTATGCTGTTCCTGTGTTTGACTTCCGGCTGGGCTCAATCTGCTCTGTACAGTTCAACTTGGCTTCAGTCCAAAATAGACTCGGCGCACAGAGCAGAGAGAAGATTGTGGGACGTGCTCTTGCACTTCTGGTGCACTTCTGGTGCACTTCTGGTGCATGCCCGGTGAAATTGTTGCCTTATTTTGGACAACACACAATTTTTAAGGTTGAGCAAAAGAAACAAACAGATTGAAAATCGATGCTCTCATTTTATTGTAGCTACTGTATTTTAGCTACAGCTGTTAAACTTCTCTTAAATCTTTTACCATCCATTTAAACAGACTGCTACAAAGAGTTATATGAAAATGAGATTAGCTGCTAGATTACGATGGACGGCAGAGAATACAAATGAACCCTTAAAAATATGGTGTCTCCCTACATTTAAAATAGACTCAGAAATGATAAAATGTGTTTTAATAAATGCACTAACTCTAGAAAACACACTGTATATACTATAGTCTCAGCTAAATTTCTTTGTAAAATTTTATTTATTTATTTTGAGGGAAAAAAACAACTATTTAAATTACTGATGCACCTATAACTTTTTTTCATGATACTAAGGTACCAAGCATCTCTTTGCTACCAGTGCTGTATGTTTTCCATATTTAAAATCTATATGCTTCACTGTGTGGAACTTACTGTGATTATTTTTCTGTAATATGAGGCCTGAGCTTACTGAGTTACTAAGAACTGTGTTAGCGCCTGATAACTGATAGTGGAAACATTGAATTTTATCATGACATTGACAAAGAAACAGTATTTAATGTAGATTCGTCATGTCATAGCCTGATTATAGTAATCACACACACAATGCGTCTTCGAAGCACAGCTTTGAGACAACTGTTACCGCACAATGTAAAAACATGATTCATCCAGCCGACAAATACGGTGCAATCAAAGCTGATAGTTCCATGTTTCAATGAGATATTACAGTGACGATGAATCAACATCACCAACGGGAAACTATTTCAGCGGACTGTGTGAGTTGTGTTAAAAAAATCATCAATGTGTGAGTCACTCAACCATCTTTCTATCACTTTTCTCACCAGATTGTTCTCCCACAGCTTCTGTTTATGAACAAGTACCTCCCACTCGTGTCTCTTGTACCACTCATCAACCTCTCATATCCTCCTCTCCAAACTGTCTGTACCTCCTCCACAGCTTCTCCTCATCTCTTTCTCCTCCTTTTCTATCGCTCCAACTAATTCTCTCCTCTTCTGAAAAAGTTCTTCTGTACTAAGGTTTTCCTGTCCTCTCTTTCTCTCCTGTCTCTTGTCTTTCTCTCTTCTCACTCCTGTCATGAACTTCTCACCCACCTGCCCTTTAACTCCCCCTCTCTGCCTCCCCCTTCTACCTCTCACTTCCCAGAGGCTGTTCTACAAGCAACTGGAGGGAGTCACTGAGGTCGTGGTGGCCATCTGTACCTTCTGTTACATAACTTCACACATGCACACAAACAGAGGAGACAGTTTCAAAATGTCACATCTCTCTCAGTAGATATAGACAGGGGTGTTTTATGGGTACACAGATAGACTGCATAACTGTGTGCCTGAATGTTCTGTATTTTCATATTTAAGTGAATTCATCAGGCTTTGTTTAGGAAAATCAAGTATGTTTAAATTACATTTTAGAAAATACATTTTGAAGTACAAACATGCAACAAAAGTTATTTTACTATTTCTACATGTGCAATTTGTGTATTTTTAAAAATTCAATTTAAAGAAATCTTATCAGCAAACTCATATTCTTGTTCACCTGATCCCCAAGTACCTCTGTGATCAATTTCAAGCTGTATTATACTTAAATTTAATGTACAATATTGTTAAGGGTAGTTGCATGATAAGGTTTCAAACAGATCCTGTGATCGATATCAAGCTGATACTGCTTCCAGCAATCAATGACCAGTCTCAAAAAACCTGATCAGAGAACCCTCACTCACCACAAGGTACAGGAAACAAAGTCCTCTTACAATGAACACCACCCAGAAACACTGACGAATATTTTTTTTTTAAGAAATGAGGAGACAATACAGATGTTCTCCTAATAATGCACCTGAGAAAAAAACATGAAATGATGGACAAATATTATGATTTTAGCATTTAATTATTGAAATGCTGCAGTGAAAGAGCAATAAAGTAACAACAGATGTAGGTCTATTTTATTTCAACAAAGCAAGAAAAAAAAATAGAAAACTTCCCACTATAAACAACCTTTGTGGTCATTTACAACGTGCCCCTGAATGCACCAGGAAGTCCCTGTCCCAATGTGTGTCACACAGAGAGGGGACAGAGGCAGCACGCTTATCAACAACACCAACTGTGCACCAAGGATTCTTGGCATAGTTTTTTTTTTTATTAAATGACTATTTTGGTACAAACAGTCACACGCCAGTGTCGCGGATATACTTCTGAGATATACTCGCTGTCATAAAATTTGGATGAAAATCATTTCAACTCAATAAATGATTATGTGAGTGTGTGTGTACCTGATCTGCTGTTGTGACATGGTGCTGTAGTGCAGGTTCAGTCTGGTGATGTGGCTGTCTGTCAGTTCCTGAATAGAGGCCTTTTCTCCAGAGGTCTGCTGCAGCTCTGGGTCCAAAGCTTGGACCAGTTCCCTGTCCTCAGATGGCAGCCACAGCACCTACACACACACGCATTAAAAAAAAACACACAGACACAAGTAGAATGAACACATGCACATAAACACACACAAACACACATATACAATCGCATAAAATACATCGTCACCACCTGGAACAATCCTAAAGATCTGTACTGGGGCAGATCCTGGCACATTTTTATTTTAGTATTTGCTAAAATAATAAAAATCCTCCTCCTCCTCTACAGTGTTTGTTCACTTCTCATTCCTAATGTTGCAGCGCTGCTTTTCTGTCATGTGAGAAAATTTAAGTGTGTAAACATAAAAACTTATTTGGGTGCACCAGTGTTAGTGACGCTGACTTCTGGTGTCCAGGTTGGCAAAAAACATGGATTCCCTGAACTCCAACTCTCTCTTTGTCATTAGCAAAGAGCAATGTACAAAACATTCAGGTAAGAGCTTCTCATTTCACAAACATTGCCAGCAGCAGCTCATATTAACATTAATTCCAGTGTAACTTGATGAATGGCCAAAATGAAACTTGGCTGTTGTCAGGTTTGTCTGTACTCAGCCAAGGATCCTTTATGAGAGAAGAAATTTTCACTCCGTAAAATCTCTTTACAATCAGAGTGGAGTGAGTGTATCTGTAGTTCCAAAAACTTCAGAGTGAGACGACTTCTCTCCTGCAGGTCACGTCGAAGTCGGAACCTCATAATTAAACTTTAATTCACATCATATTAATCATTCAATTTGCTAGTTTTGAATAAAGATTTGGATTAAAAAAGCTTCTGTGTTTTAATTACACATCCTGCTGCTATGTTTTGTATTAGATTTGACTCCATAGCAGGTATCCAATATTAAAGGACTCTGATCAGGTGTGGAGTCCAAAAACCTTGATTGTGCCATCTCTAATAAAAGTAACTGAATGTTCCACATATATCCACCCCGTATAGTTACCTGTGAGGAGTTGATGTGAGCCTGCACCACCTGCAGAGTGATGTTGATGTATGACTGATTGTAGGGATGTCCGTACGGTGGCCTGTGCAGGTCAAATAGCACTAGTCTGTCGCTATGGGCTGCAACTTCCAGGAACTGGGCCAGTGAGGGAATAGACTGGTTTTGGGCCTGGGAGCAGTCTGCCTCAGAGAGCGATGACACAGTACCAAATGGGTCCCTCTGTGAGACAGCATGTGTTCAGTCATTCATAGAAAAGGAAAAAATGCTAAATCTAGCATCGCATATCTAGAATATTAGATTCCATTTCTGTCATATTCTGCAAATAAATACCCATAAATCTTAACACTGGACCTTTTGTTCAGGAGTGAAAAAGCCACACAAACCGAACAGCTATTCAGGTTCTCAAATTTTTAGGTTACGATGTGTCATTCTGCCTCCACTGTGAATTTCACACTTCAGTGAAAAAAATAGTATTGCATTTGAGCAAACCAAGCAACATCTACAAATTGTGTCTATGTGTGTGTGTGTGTGTGTGTGTGTGTGTGTGTGTGTGTGTATGTTAGTCTCACCAATAAGAACCAGTCCCCTGCATTCAGCTGCTGTAGTTCAGCCCAGGTGAACATAGAGGCATCGAGGTGTGTTCGATTGGGGAAAACCTCAGCGATGTTAGTGGTTCTCCTCAGAGTGGAGTCATGCATGAGGAAGGGAACACCATCATAACTACAGAGAGAGGTGGAAATATTAAGTGTCAGAGTGACGATGTAAGCAGGGAACGTGCAAGACACAAAAATGAGCAGTAAGTGGCGGTGACAAGTGAATATGAATGAAAGGAGAGAAGAGCAGGGAGGAGGAGGAAAAAGGAGAGGAAAAGAAACAAGAACAGGAGAGGAAGAAAGGATGATTTGTTATTAGTAAGCTTTTAAAAGCACAGTTCACCCCAAAATCAAAAAAACACATTTTTCCTCTTACCTGTAGTGCTGTTTATCCATCTAAACTGTCTTTGAGTGAGTTGCCAAGTTTTATAGATATCAGCCATAAAGAAAATCCGCCTTCTCTCCAATATAATGGGACTAATGGGACAAACGGGACCTTGTTGTGTTCTTGCAGAAAAAAGCAGAAGATTCTACTTTAGAAAGAAAATAGTTCCTACATGAAACTGCTCACAACAAAGTCTGTGGATTATCTTGAGTAACTTGGTGATGATTCCTGGAAAGAGACGTTGCTGTTGAGTTTTTAAAATGTATTTTTTATAGCTTCGAACACCACAAGCTGAGAGCTATTTAGTCCCATTATATTGGAAAGAAGGCAGGCAGCTCTAAGGCTGATATCTCTAAAACTCAGCAACTCACACCAAAAAAACATCTTGATGGATGAATAACACTACAGGTACTGTAAGAGGAAAAATATGTATTTTTCATTAGGGGAAGGATTGTCCCTTGAAGTCTCACAAGTTCTGTTCACTGCTCAAAACACCAGTGAAGAATTCACACAAAAAGTCACACAAGCAGTCTCAGAGGGCCTTAATTAATTACATGAGTGAGATCAGTTATGTCCATGCCCATACACACACACACACACACACACACAAACACTAATAGATTGCCTCACAAAACCCTTGACAGTTTAATTACACAGAAACTGCCTAGTAGCCACAATCATTCAGGCAGACCACACACACACACACATCTCATTCTTACACATACAGACTGACTGGGGTCACCAGCAGTATGGGATTAAGCTAACCCGCTAACGCTGAGTCATGCCATGTTGCTAATCCCCCTGTTTTCAGGCTGTAAATTTGTGTGCTCACCCACCAGCTGAGGGCTAATAGAGGGGCTAACGGCTAACTGGATTAGCATGGCAGTAATCACCTTAGCGCTGAGGGTAGCACGCTAGCATCTGATCTGTACAATTAGCATCAAAGCACAGACTCTGCATTAGTTCATCATTGACTGACTCCTTCACTGATAATTTAAGCAGCAAGAAACCATGTGATGTTTAATGATTTAATAATTTCACAGTTCTCTTGCTATTAGCTGTTTGGCTTTTAAGGTGTTTGTTACTTAAGGAGCGCATGAAATATATTTCATGATCATTAGAACAAAAAAGTGCTATTAAAAGTTATTGGTTAAAGTAATTTAAGTAAATTAAGGAGCTATTGGAGTCATGACAAATGGCATTTTGTTGCAAGTGGCTGGGATGATGCATTTTTATATACTATGTTACTATACTTTTTAATTAAATTGATGATGGGTGGTTTTTACAATCATCAAAAAGGCACCCCCTTGAGTTTTTATGTTGACAATCAGTGTTTTGCACCAAAACGACATACAAATAAAATTGGAAGTTGCTCAGCAAAACAGAGTACCTTTAAGTTAACGAAAGTATTTAGTTTGTTTGTTTCACTTCCTCTCACAAGAAACAAGATATGATCTGGAAACCCTAGAAAGCAGTTTGAATGTGCTCATCCTGCAGCTGAAAAACAAATGAATAAGCTACAATGAACACTGCTGTGATGACAGTGCTGTGATACACACAAGACTGCTCCAGAAAAGATGCACAGACAGATAAAGTGGAGAAGATGCACAAACACACCATATACTTCTGTTTATTAGTATTTTGTAGAATACATGTTCTACAAACACATACACACACATAGTAGATAGCCATTAATACCTGATGGCGATATCAGTCTCCAGTCCTTTTCCTCCAGCTTCCACCGCCTTCTCAAAGGACATCAAAGTATTTTCTGGAGCCAGCTACAGAGACACACAGAAACACACACACACACAGTCACAAACATACACACTTTGACATCTCCGGATCTGATCAGTGAAGCTGATGACTAAAATATTATCACAACCAACACACTTTAAACAGAATTACAGCAGATCCAGTCTTACCATCGGAGCCCCTCTGTGTCCGATGAGTGATGGGGCAGGTCCCAGTGTTCCTGCCTCTTTGATGCAGGGTGAGTACATTCCCAGAGGGACCAGGTAGAGAGAGAACAGCAAGGACAGGTAGAGACCCAAGACAACCACCTGACGCACTGAACACACAAAAACAAAAAGATACTGGGATGTACATTGGTTGAAAAACATATTTATCTTTAAAACTCAACATGGCTGGCTTTTTTCAGTCAAAGAAATTCTAAATCTTACTGGTAATGGAATCAAATAGATTGGGTTTATTGTGGCTGTTTTAAATACATTTCACCAAATTTTTAAAAAGCCACAGACATTTATATTAATAACATTTTATGCTGCATTATGAAATATATCAAGACAAAAGAAAAGAGCAATAACTATCTAAATCACCATACTATAAACTATGTTTCATGATAATGTTTAATGTTAATATAATGTGATGTAATAAAAAATAATTGTTAAAACCAAAAAGCATCTGTGTACTGTACAGTGCTGTATATGGATACTGAAGAAGTGCCATGGGCTATAAAAGTTTGGGAACCACTGCAACATATTTTGGGTCCTGACCCACAGTTTTCAGCCAACACCATTGGCCCTGGTGAGAGTCTGTTTATAGGTCAGTTAGTATAGTGTCATTTCTGAAATACCAGTTTAACATCCACTTGCAGTCCACTGTGCCATGTACACACAAATAAATCCAGAAACCAACAGATACACTATTAAGCCTCTAAATATGGCCCAATTAAGGGTTGTGGGAGTGCGCTGGTGTAGGAATTGGAACTTAATCAGGATTAAATACAGTAAATCTTTCTTGATAGGATCAACATGGTGGTCTGGTGCTGAACAGCAGCCGTATGGGCAAAAGGCAGAATGACAGCAGTCTGATCAGGAAGCAAATCCTCCTGGGAACACTGACCAAACCAGGTCTTTCATAGAAGTATATTATCTAGATAACTGTTAAAACATACAACTGGAGACATAGTTCATCCATAACAAATGTTATTTGAAAACTAATAAACACAGTTAAATTTTAATTCAATCATTCATTTTGTAAAATGTTTCACAGTTTCACTGTCCTTACTTGGGTGGCTTGGGTGGGTGGTTCATCTCAGTCTCACAATACCAAACAATCAGGCAATCTTACGACTAACAATTCTCTGGGGATTTCTAAATGCAAGGTAGTTGCTTGAACGGCAGCAAGAACAAACTTAAGCCCCTTACATTTTTTCAAGGACATGCCTTACGACAATCTCCCCCCATTCCTCTCAGTAGTAAGCGCATGATGTCACCACCTCAATATGAAGGGCCGCCCTAAAACGTTTGGTTGATTGGTTTGGCAGTTTTTTTTTCCAACTCTCAACTCTCTGATTGTTTCCTCACAGTTTTGGGAACAAGAGCTGTGAGACTGTCCTCAGTGTCTATTGACTCTATGGACTTGTGAGTCTCTGTGCATCTCAATACAGTTGAACAGGAGAGAGTTATATTACACCCTGTGCTTTGGCAAGTCTCTCTTCCTTATCTTCTGCCATGAAAGACCCCCGACATGACTCAGCATCACTCTACTCGCTGAATCACCATGGCAACCAGGGACAGTACCCATGGAGACCAAAGAGAGAAAGGCGCAGAGAGACTTGGAGGTCAAAGCCATTCAGTGGAGAGGAAAAGGCAGTCAGACACAATGTAAGACAGACAGACAGAAAGACAGACAGAGTGCCCCAAAGAGAAGCAAAAAAGAAACAGAGCAGCAAAAGAGGCAGGGCAGAGAAGAAAAGACATCAGAATGATCAAGAGACATTTCTGACGTCAAAAAACAGAGTCAATGAAAGAAGGCAGAAAGCATCAGAGAGATAAAGATGAGAGTAAAATCGAGTAGGAAAATGAGGCATTGATTTTCTGTTAAGAGGAAGTGGAGAGAGAGAAAGAAGGGTAGCAGGGAGATCTCCGGTTGTGTAATCCATGCCAGACAAGTGCGTCACATTGCTTAGGGGTATGCTTGGTTTCAGAATAGCTTCATTCCCGGCGGGCGGGGCAGATCAGTACTTACTACAACTGAAGCTTTTAAAGCAGAAACTCCTCACCATCCGCCAGCAATGAGCCAATACATAATTTCAACAAGGTCTCTCTGCCCATTTATCCCTCTAGTTAATGCTGCTATCAGTAATGTCAGTGGGAGGTTGGTTGAATTAAATTGATCAGTTAAAAATACCCTCCAACACTCTAAAAAGGTTTTAGGTAATAATACATCCCCACAGCCAGATACCGTGTTCTGGTCCATCTCTACTCAGACAGTCATTATGGCTGAATTGACTGGTCCATGAAGGAAAAAGGAAGGAAAGGAAGGAAAAGTACACAAAGCTGGATGCTGTGTGCTCAAATACAGGGTGGAAAGCATTCACTTAGCCATTGGACAGTGACTGCAGAGACCCCACTACAACACTGGGACCAAGACCTGCCAGAGGAGGCAGAATGAGGGAGCCTCTGCCTCTGGCTCCCAAGAAAGCAAATGCAGGACAAGCAAAGATCTTATGGCCGCCTGCAGGAGGTGGTAGGGAGAAGTCCATGCTGCTGTTGCTCCGGGATTAAAGCAGCGAAACATCAGTGAAGGGTGGCTCCTGCCACAATGGCACCATCAAAGGTGCGTCAGGCAGAAATGTCCAGCAGGCAGACCCACCTTTGCTTATATTTAACTGGTTATATTATAATAACAAAGCAACAGCTGACTACGCATATCAAACTGTTCACATGTTGTCCTGTATTTGTTTCTATACAGATCTACATATTTATCGTTGATTCCCAGTATAATAATTATTTACATACCTACACAGAGTAAATGTCTGATAAGAGACACCCACAAGTGGTAAGACTAGACATTCTTACAGAGAGCAAAAGATCCACCTCACTTCCAATTTTAGCTTTGAAGCTGACAAAGATGAATACTCATCAGCCTGCTTACCTCTCTTATTCATGCGGAAGAAATGCAACGCTAATGGCCAAGAAAGAATGGCCATGAGTGAGACTGCAGCCACATGGAGGTAAGGTGCTGTCACCTAAAAAAATAAAGTGAGGAAGAGATAGGCAGAGAAAGACAAAGGATTGGCCAAAATGTCTCAAGCACTTTACTCAAACATAAAGCACAGATTGCAGTTTGTATAAGCACTATATAAAGAGCCATAGTATGAAGTGGCTGGTGTGTCATGACAGACTAACCTGTAGGGAGAGAAGTAGAGTCTTCCATTCTTTGCTCCAGAGATCAGACAGGACGGCTGTGGCTGTGACGGAGAACACCAGTGTCACCACGATGCCAGTCTGACACAAACACAGGAGGACGAGAAAACACAACTTATGACCAATGGTAACAAGAGGGAACACAAAAATACAAAGAGCTGTCTTTTAGTGCTTGTGTTTATTTACTCTGTGTGTGTGTGTGTGTGTGTGTGTGTGTGTGTGTGTGTGTGTGTGTGTGTGTGTGATACCTTGTGGCTCCAGTGAAGGTACAGCCTCTGACCCTCAGAAAGCAGACAGACTGCCAGCACCTGAAAGACGTTTCATGACACTACTTCAAAGAACACTCTCCTGCAAGTCGCTTGCTTCTTTTGAAACTTTATTTTCAAAAAGTAAACATTAAAGCATATCAGTTTTGACCAGTCCATTCAGCTTTTTTTAAACCTAAACATAGTTAAAAGGGACAGTTCACTAAAATCAAAAATACATATCTTTCCCCTGTCCTGTAGTGCCATTTGTCCAACTAGATTTTTTGAATTCTGAAGATACTAGCCCTAGAGATATCTGCTTTCTCTCCAGTATAATGGAACTAAATGGCACTCAGCTTGTGGTGCTCAAAGAGCCCAAAAAACACATTTGAAAATTAAAAAAACAGAAATCATGACCAGGTTATTCAAGACAATATGCAGACTATGTTGTGAGAAGTTTCACGTAGGAACTACTTTTTTTCGTAGTAGAAATTAGTACATGTTTTATCACTAGCAGGGTGGACTACTGCAATACACTGCTCACTGGCCTACCAAAGAGACTGACTGGAAAACTTCAGTTAGTCCAAAACTCTGCTGCTAGAATTTTAACAAGGACAAAGAAAAGAGAGCATATTACTCCTGTTTTAGCTGCCCTGCACTGGCTCCCCATTTCTTTTAGAACTGATTTTAAGGTTATTTTACTCACATACAAAGCTCTTAATAATATAACACCTTCATACATTTCTGACCTTTTAACCCCGCATCAACCAACAAGAGCACTCCGATCTGCCGATGCTGGTATTTTAACCGTTCCTAAAGTAGTCCACAAAACAAGCGGGGAAACTGCTTTTAGCTGCTATGCTCCAAGACCCTGGAACACTCTGCCCAGTTACCTCAGACATGTGAGCTCTGTTGGCACTTCTAAAACTCATCTGAAAACCTACTTGTTCAGGCAAGCTTTTAATTAATGTAATACATTTCTACCCTGGTGTGTCACTTTTACTATCGGCATTTGTCTGCTTTTTTATTAGATCTTATATTATAAAGAATTTATTTTATTTTTATTATTTAATAGAGTTAACACTCCAACCAAACCAACATGGGCTTGGTTTGTTCTGCCAGAACCTATCCGGGTCTGACCGGCTGACAATATTCTGTTATTGATAATCTGTGATTAGAACAGAGGCAGTAAAGTCAAATAGTCTATAACCAAGCTGCAAAGAGTCAATCAGATGTCTCTGACCATACTAGAGACATGTTTGTTGTTTACTTCTTTTTGTTTTGTTGATTCTATATTCTATTTTATTGTATATTTTATCATGTAAGTGCTTTTTATAGGCAGGCTGAAATAATATCAGTGTGCATACCAATAGTAGGGCGATGTATGTGAAGAGAGAAGCAGCAACAACCAGCAGGACCAGAGACCAGGGAAACCAGAAACCCAGAGTCCCAAAGTTAAACCTGAAGAAACACAAGAAAAACAATCAACAGCAGTCACATACAGGGTTCTTCAAGCTGTAAATCAAGTTCCAATTATGGGTTTGGTTCCTTTTATTTGTTTCAGACAACTAATCCTAACTGCATCATGATGGCAACAACTGACCTGCAAATCACAACAAACATGCCAACATGTATGCACTGTATATGCTGTACATGACCTACCAGTCAAAGTCGTTGTAGTCGTTCTGAGCTTCACTCCAGAAATAAAGGAATAAAAAACTCAGGAAGAAGGTGAGGATCAGGAGGCCAAAACTGCCACACTCCACCTGTAACATATACATTATTTCAGTGATTAACTGCTAAATCTTTGAAGTGCACTTTGTGTAAATATTTTGTTTTTTTATATATATATATAAAGACACCACTTAAGAGAAAACAGCAACCCCCTGATACTACACAATCTGGCAGATAAAGAGGAAGTCGATGATATTAGTGAGTGCATATGGAAGCAGTATATTTTGATACAAGCTGACAGAGTATGATGAGCTGATATTTTTTTCAGAGAAAAGCAGTAACTGACTCCTGGAGTCAGCAGGCTGGACGGAGGGGAACTGGCTGGGGAATCAATACTCCCTGCACGATCAGCAAACTAACCAAACTCAACCCACTGCTGATAGATGGTGCTGTGTGTGTGTGTGTGTGTGTGTGTGTGTGTGTGTGTGTGTGTGTGAGTGCGTGAGTGTGTTTACCTTGCTGCAGCAGCACTCTCCTGGCTGCGCCCGGGCTCTTTGGTATCGTCTCCATTGGCAACCATAGAGGCCGGCCAGGCAGGAGACAAATGGCTGGTGTTCATACCTGGTAGAGTCAATTAGGAGTTAACCAACAAAGTAAACATCAGTTAACTGAGTAGAGCATTAATTTATATTAATCATCTGAAATCTACACCCACAACATTATAACATATTGACAACACAGAGATTTTAAGCAAAAGCATACTGGAAAACAATTATCTTCTGGTGGAGCTTTTTTTATGAGCTGGAGTGGAGCACTGGGGCAAGTACTTCAAAATTCTAGATCAGAATTAGTCAGATTTTGTTAACCCTTTTTTGTAATCCCAGATGAAAGTAATCTTGTGAGTTTTGTACTTGTTTTTCAAAGATTTTTCTGATTGGATCATTCTAATCCAGATGGCACAAAATCAGGATTATGGCATCCAGATTTGCAGTCATTGGACAGGCCTTCTTCCTTTGGTCTAAGTAACAATTCATTAACACGAACATGTGAAAATTGCAAGAAATGTTGAGAATGAAGAGCAAATCGGTTTGCATATCATTCGCATTAATTTATCTGCTTTAGTACAAAATACATAGGCCAGAATTGCAGAATTTGCTGGGGCTGGTTATAAGCATGTCTGTGGTCTGTCACTGTATTTACTATTACTATTTTGGGTTTGTGAAAAATCCTATGTAAAGGTATTGTTAAATTCTAAATTTTTAATTGTTAAATTTAGAATAGATATTGTTTTGGTATGATAACTCAATGAATAACTTAATAATTAAATGTGTGTCCTATGTCTCTACATCCACCTTGAATCCATGCTGATTCCAGTTCTTCCAGTGGAATCAGGATTATCCTGAATTTTTGAAAACAACATTTGATCTGGATTCTAGCTAGGATTGGATTACCAAATCTATATCCCAAGTTTGTAAGATCAGATCACATATCATGGTTTTGAAATACCCAATTTTGACATTTAATCCTATCTGTATAATTCTGATCTGAATTCTGAAGGTTTTGAAACACTGGCCTGTGGAGTCTAAATAAACTGCAACCAAATTGAGCCACCTTTGGTGTAAAACTTGTGTTCTGATAGGCTCCATTTTGGATGTGGTACCAGATTCATAAAATACCCATATTCTCTAAGCTCTGAGGGTAACAAATCTTATATCAAACCTTTTATCCTTCTGCTATGTTTTACAGTCAGACAGTGTGGTTATGTGTGATGGTAAAAGTGTGTGCTGTCAACATTAATTAGACTGCATTTATGTCTTTCAAGACAACAAAATGTACAGCTCTCGGTTGAATCTTTGAGTTTTAATCATTTTAACTTAAGTCATACAAGGCTGATTTGATAAGGGGTCCAAAAGGGTTCAGTTTCAATAATTAGATGCTGATACTAGATTCAGATTTAATACAATTCAACCTAACCCACCACTGTGTCTCATATGCATAGAGTAGTTGTACTAATCTGTCATAAATTAGAAATAAATAAGAAAATAGATGCATTTAGATCATCTGCTTTACAGAAAGAGGCACTGTGACTCATCACTCTGTGCAGACACAGACAGAAGGCTGTCGTTACGTCAGAATAAGCAGTTCTCCATGAAAAGAGTACACAGTCAAGTTTGTAGCTCGCCCTGAGTTACCAAGACATTGTTTGGAAAGAGATATTGCTGCTGTGTTTTTGTTTTTTTCACTGTAATTATCTGATGCTTTAAAACAAATTAAATTAAATTTAGCTACACTGTATTAGGGTGGTGCCAAATGATCTCAAAACATCACAAACCCAAATGTAAATCTGTAAGACTAGACACCACTCGTATTCTAGTTTTATTTTGTGATGGATGATCACACATTACAGTCCGTTTTAATTAAGTCACTACTACAAGTGCTGTCTTCAAATGCATGCGAAAAATAATGGCTATCTCCATAATAGTTTCTGCAATAGTTTCCATAGCAACCGATAATGTGAGCAAAGTCATTCAGAATGATGTCATCAGGCAGAGATCAGCCTATATGTCAAAAAATAAACTATTTTTACATTGAGGAGTACTTGTCATCACTGGACACTGCTGATGAAGATGTTGTTCTGTACAGTACCTTTGCAGCAGCTGCCGCCGCACCACCTTTAGCTTCCCCAGCTTCAGTCTGGACACGGGCATACACTCAGCCACAGCCCGGCATCACAGAGACAGAAAAGAGAGAGAGAGGGAAGGAGACAGAGACAGGGAGACAGAGAGGAGGATGAGGAAGGGACAGGAGAGAGAGAGAACAGAGGAAAAATATAGGCAGGACTGTTGGCCACCACGCTGCCTTCACCTGGAGGGAGAGAAGAAAATTTGGATCAATCTAAAATGTCAGCAGGACTGTGAGTGTGCCCGTTTGTGTAGGCCTGGTTTTACTCCTGTGACCTGTTTAAACTAACCCAGAAGACACAGATACTCTCACAGAAATAAACATTGACCTACATCAGATATAACATGTGTCTGCGATGCTCAGGTGTTTTATCACTGCTGTACACAGACACACCCACAGTTGTTTATGCTAAATCTATTACTCCATATCTACAGCTGCCTGACCTTTGATTGACTCCAGTAATACCATAATTAGATCAGTCAGTAAGAAAACTTTAATCCCGAAGCAGGTCAGTCAGTTATCCAACTAGCAACAAAGCAACAAAGTCGATAATTGATAATTGATGTAATCTATTAATCATTTAATTATTCTTGTCTAGTAATGATTAAGCCATATTTAATTGTAAACTAAATATAATTGAAGTTTGGAATATTGGTTGGACAAGACAAGAAATCTGGATATTATGGGCCACTGTAAATTGCAATGGATATTTTTCACTATTATTTGACATTTTTTGGACCAAATGATTAACCAATTTACTAAGAAACTAAACATCAGATTAACTGACCTACAGGTGACACAAGGATGGAGCAGGTCAGAGATGCACACAGGCACCTGCAGGGTTCTGTATGTGAAAACAAGAACCCTAAAATAAATCCTGAACTTGACGGGAAGCCAACTAAGATGGGTGTGATATGAGTCATCTTGTCTTGCTGGACCTGTTCAACAGCATTGCAGCAGCATTCTATGCAATCTGTAGATGGTCCAGAGACGACAGGCTGAGACAGGTTGAAAGAAAATTGCAGTAGTCTGGCCACGATGATATAAAAGCATGAATGATCATCTCTACCTCAGGTTGTGGCACAACAGACCTGAGTTTGGCAACGTTTCTTAAATGGAAGAGACATGTACAGGTCAAGATATTATATATTGAACAAACATAGCCCAAACAAATACTGTATAACACAGAGAATGTGCAGCTGAATCTAACAACCTCTGAGGCTATGCCAATGTGTTTTTTGATGACCCTGATAAAGGTCATAAGCCAAAATGCATTTGTTCTTCATACTAGACTTGTTGCTGGAGTTTAAACCTTCATACCAGTTCCCTTTGCCATGCAACATGGAAGAAGACAAAGAAGAAATGACTACACAACAATAAAATCAACGTTTTACAGATGTCACACAAACAGAGACATTTATAGGTATTATTATTTCTCCAAAAAGGATTTAGGGTGTTTTATTCAACCTGTTCCTTAACATCTAAATAGCAACAACAGCAGCAGCGTGGTTTAATAATAATTGTTATCCAACAGCTATATATCCAATGCCCCACTGCAGCAAATACCACAGCAATCAACAGTCAATTAGCAAACCTGTGAATCAGGCCAATCCATCAATCACCTTCTTAATACTGCTTGTTTTGTCTGTCCAACAGTCAAACATCCAAAGATACTCCATTGACAATTATATAAAACAGAAGGCAAAAGAGCAGCAAATCTTTACATTTGAGAAGTAATCAATGTTGGCATTTTTACTTGATAAGTGATTTAAAACAGTCAGTTATCAAAATTGCTGCCAATTTCATTTGTTGATAGACCAAATGATTAATTGATTAATTGTTTCAGCTCTAACATTTAATTTTCACTTTCTCTCATATCACAGAGCAGACCCAGCAAACCACTAAGGTTCCTCCTTTCTGTAGTTCCAGTAATGTATGTGTTCCAGACCCAGATAGGTGGCCTAAATCTGCTTAATGTAGGTCCAGCAACAGCCTTTACCAGTATGCCTGAGTTAAGAACAAAGAGGTCAGCTTAACAGCTTAACACACACTCTCCATTATAAGTACTCTATTGGCCAGAGTGTGACTGATGGGTCACGAGATACAAGATGTATGTTTTCAATACAGAAAAGCAGATTAGTAGTTATGGTGAAGTGTTTGGCAACATTAGTGTTACCTCATCGTAAGTGCGTGTGTGTAACTAGATATAGTTGTATGAGTGAACCTGGTGTTTGAGGCTGACAGATGGTGAGTACACTGTTGTGTTGATCCCAAACACACTGACTGTGTTGCTCCAGCACAACTGGACTGAATTATAGATGCTAATGTCTGTAGTTGCATGTTGTTTGTCTCTTCAATAAGCAACAGCCTGACAGTTTACATGCTTATATGTGTGTTTACAATATTAAAGTTTCTGTGAACACAATATATACTATATAACAGATCTATGAAGGCACTCACAGTAAGAGTAAACAGTAAAAATAAATTCATACGTGCAAAGTGCTCTTCTATCACCACACCACTTAATTACTGATCATTTTCTGGATCTCATGTCTTATTATTTGGCCAGCTGGGATCGTCTGTTTTTTGATTCCTATTTTTAAATGGAGTGGTTCTTGGTACAGGTGAGACAGTCATGGCTCTTATTCACAGGTATTAGACCTATAGTGTAAAACATTAAATAAGGAGACATGGCAGTTTCAATACAAAGCAAGCTTATTTATATAATTAATAATCAAGTTGGCAAGTCATTAAGTGTACTGTATCAGCATTATATTTGTGCCATCATCACTGCTACCAACAGTACCCAATAATTCTTCTGTAAACAACCTTAACGTTTAGGAATGGTTCGAAGTTCGTTCAAATTCACAAAGGTTAGATGATGGTGTTGATACCGGATACAAAGCTGTAAAAATATCTTCATCTCTCTGTAGGTAAAAACCATAAGTTTGCTAAACAATGTTCAACAAATGTTCAGCTTTATTGGTTTTACAATGTCATGTGTGAGTCTTGAAGAAAAGAATATTAGAAGCAGAGAAATGTTGCCTGTGTCCCACTGCTGATTTTGTGATTTATTTTTTTTTATTTACCTTTTTAAAGAAAATCTGATTAGGTTCATTCTTTAAGTTTGAGACAGTAGCTTTATGTTGTAGTTATTTAGCATCTATGAAATGTTACTGACAGTATACATGTCTGGATTAGGACCACTAGAATATTTTTTGCAGTAACCCTGCGATTGATGGCTTTGCTGCACATTTCCATGTATGTACTGAATTACCTGCTGTGATCAATTACATTTGGTTCCATTCTTTTCTATAATAACTGATTTATTAATTTCAATTAAATTCTAATCTGTGCTGTGTAACCCACAGGAACTGCACTCTATTCTATTGTAATATATTCTGAACAATTAATTCTTATTCAAGTTAGCTCTAGTTGGTCTCTGTGACTGAAGTCAGCCACCAGACGATCAGGCCCATTCAGCCAGCCAAGTCATCACACAGCTGCCATGGCAACTGTGACATCAGATCTGTTATTATTACTGCTGTGAAGGATGAAGGGAGGTGGGGTAAACAAGAAAGAACCAGATGGAGAAATAAAAAAGGGAGAGTGAAAAAACGTAGCGAGAGAAATTATCATCGGGAGTCATAAAAGCTGTTATGCACTCGACACAAAACCAGTCATGTTCTGCAGGGTGAGACACAGAGTTCACTCTGTACAACACTCTGTGTCCCACACACTCAGTGGATTTAAGAGTTCTCATACAGCAGCATGAAGCAATATGAGAGATATAAAACACAGAAAGAGAGAAACACACCAAAAAAAAGAGAAAAAGGAAGTGATATTTGGTGACTGAGCTCAGCAAACTGCATACTGACATTTGAGGAAAATAACAGCTGCAGTCTCTTGTGAGGAAAATTTCACAGAACTCAAGGTGACATATCCAAATTGAAAAAAAATCTGAAGATATTCTATTTAATATGAATATATAAATGTATCTGAATATATGAATGACAAAGACAAGCATCAAGACCTCACATTTAAGAACTATCCACTTGAACAAGTCTTTGCCATTTCTGCTTGAAAAGGGGAAAAACAATTAAATCAGAAATAACTGCAAATAATTCATTCAAAAATTAAGCAGTATGTCCCCTGCCATTGCCTTGGGGGGATGATAAAGACTTGTTGGGGGGCTTGTTTTAGTAAGTAGCCTGTTAAAAAAGTCGCTAGGTGTTAAAATAAATGGCTGGCTGTGTGCCGCACACACACATTTACATGAACATGGTTTCAGTATGTGATTATGACAACAACAACAACAACAATAATAATAGTAATAATAATAGTAATAAATAACTTTATTTATATAACACCTTTTAAAAAAAAGTTAACAAAGGGCATTGACAGACAAAGTAAAAAATCAGGATACCTAGGAGGCAAAATAACAACAGATGGCTCACACAATAAGGCCAAAGAGAAGCAAGAAAAAATTAAGCTAAAACTAACACACAAATGAAAGACACTAAAACATCGTAAAACAAGACAACAGATAAGAACAGAGAAACAAGAAAAACATGAAAATAAGAATAAATGAAAATAGAGGGAAGAGAATGCAGAGACGACATTACATGATGTTGTCTAGTCAATAGAAATAAATAAAAGGAACAAAATAAGACAACATCACGTAATGTCAATTTAAATAAATAAAAAGAATAAAGATCAAAATATAATAAAAATGTTTTGAATCATGGTAATGTGATATTTGTCGGGGTCTGAACCAAACATGTTTCCTTACATCTGGAGAACAAGATTTGTAGGCCAGGACATCTCTGCAGCACTACAGTACTTCATTATAACACTGCTTTGTCACACATTTTTCCTTCATCAAAATATTGCACAGTTCAGCGATTAGGATATTGCATTTGGCCATATTATGATTTTGATAATATTGGGATTTATTGTAGAGTCCTACTTAAAAAAAACAGTGCTTTGTCATGGCCAAACTTTAATTCACTCAAAACTTCCAACATTATCTATATATTCATCTTCCACCTGCTCCCTCTGACCATTTATTAAGCAGAGCATATTGTGATGTGATAATAAAACTGACCTGGAGAAAGTTGTTTACCTGCTGCTGTTTCATCACTGAAGCAGGTGTCAACAAGTGTATAAATGAGGTTATTTAAAAAAGGGGAAGTCATCTGAGGTCAGCTCAGGCTGTAACTCAAATCACAACAGAGACACTTGTTTGTCTGCATGTTTTAATGCTTACTTCCTTATTGATGCTCAAGTTCACAACATTTTTGATATTGAAAAGTTGTAGTAAGTAAATCCGAGCAGCAATTACATATTTGGTTTTGCTTTTTTATTGTATTTAATTTTATTGAAGACAAGCTGACGAGACAGTGGACAAAATGAGGTTCTGAATTAGACATTTAAGTACATCAGCTCTAGAAGTGATGTAAGCCAAGTTTTTTTGTCTTCATTGTTTATGGTGATAATGGTGGTATCTGTTGTAAATGTATCCCTTCATCCTGCAGCCAGTTTCTTTTTAAAGGCTTATACAACAGACCCAATATGTGTTTTAGCACCAGCCTCAAGTGTCTCTCAACTCACTCACCAGACCACTTCTGACAGCTGATGAGAATGTTTTTTTTTCCATCAATACAAGTGTACCCTTTTACTTTCACTGCTTAATAAACTATGGCTCTGGACCCAAAGTGGGTCAGATGTGTGACAGGTGGTGACATGAAGAGAGCAGTGACACACTTTAAGAACTCTCTGAGGTCCCGGGGTAAATGGAGAGTACATTTCTTAAATATAGGCAGAGAAAATTTCAAAACCCCTGCTGTCCATGAAGTGAGAACACAGACAAAGATAGCACAGAGAGGAAGGATGGAGGGTAGGCAGGAATGAAGAAATCGAGGAGAATAACACCAAAAGAAGAGAGAAGTTGTAGAAGATGCTGTTTAAAGCAATATTCCACTTTGCGAGATTAACCCACTCAGTACTGTATGTACTCACCACCATGTCGATGTGATGGTGGATGAAAATATTCAATTTCCAAAACAGTCCTGGAGTTTTAGGAGAAACAGGGTAGCAGCCTCATCCAGTACAATGGCAGTGAATGGTGGCCACGGATAAAACGTTAAAAATAGCACACTTGTGTGGTGTAATCCAAGTGTCTGCAAGCCGCAACATTAAAAATTAACTGCAAAAGACGCCATTTACGCCATGTTTTCAGCAGAAATGTCAGCTGTAGCATGTAGCCGGTAAGATGTAAACATGGCATCGATCTCGCAAGACTTCGTATATATCCGCGGCTTGCGGACACTTGGATTACACCACACAAGCAGGATGGAGACATTTTGTGTTTGTTTTGTGTGCTATTTTTAACGTTTTATCTGTGGTCACCATTCACTGCCATTGTACTAGATGAGGCTGCTACCCTGTTTTCTGCTGAAACTCCAGGATTGTTTTGTGAACTGAAGATCTGGACCTATCATCACATCGGCATAATGGTGAGTACATACTGAGTAGGTTATCATGGAAAGTGTAGTATCCTTTTAAAATCTTCTATAATTCTACAGAAGATAGTCTATTTTTATGTTTTACTCTGTCTTTTTCTCTCTCTCTTGACTAATTGTCTTAACCCCAGTTTTCTTCCGTCCTGTCTCCTCCCTCCCCTGTCCATCTGTCAGTGTTCCTCTCTCTCTCTCTGCCGGTGGACACTGGCCAGTACTTAAGCAGCTTGACATCAAACTACATGACTAGACAGCACTCTATTCATCCAGTTCTTTATAAAGGAAGCCAAAGTCAGCTAAGGTCAGCTCTCCATAAACTTTTTATCTTTATATTTGTGTATTTATAGAAAGCACTGATCATTAATTAACAACACGTTCAACTAAAACAATTAATTTACACCAGAAGTCAAACACAAACCTGTAAGCTGGTCAGCTATTCATAAAGTACAGTACCTTCACAGTACATTTTCAGCCTATTGAATGTGCTACATGGCTTGCTACTGCAATGTAATGTTTATAGTTTTTATCGGCTATGGTGAAGACTACTGCAGCAGATTTTTGTTAGCAGCTCTTGCAGCTGTATTTCACTACTGCTGTGCTGTGTGGGTGTATGTTCTGAGTGACATAACATATGATTCACATCTTTAAAACATGACAAAAAATCAATTCAGACAGAATGTGCAGTAGTCTAAAATGTGATGGGTTACCTAACCAAGATTCAAGATTTAGATTTTTGATTTTCTTATTGTGATGAAATGAATGAAGAAATGGCTTAATGGTTCGTAGAGGGAAAGGAAAAACTGATGTGGTACCTGCACTAGAGGAGCCAAGTTTCAGACCTCCATCTGGCAAACTTCCAGCCTGGTGAAATGCCCTTGATCAAGACAGTGAGTCCCTACCAGCTGCTCTGCACTGTGACCTCTGGCTCCCATGGAAATATGAATACCTGTTGACAGACATAAACAAAGCACCATCCCTTTTTATCAATGTTTTATTATTCACAGTGATTGCAACTTAACTCATTATGCACTGATAACATAGCAAGAAAACAACACATCCATGTTTACAACATGTCCTGACTGTGTGACCACAGTGTCCATGTCTGCAGAGAGACAGTGTTTCATGGTTTATTGAGACAGCAATATCAAGACTGTGCAGCCCACTGAGGTGAATTTGTAGTTCGTCATATAGGACTATATAAATAAAATTTCCCTCAATTTGACTTGACTATTCATGATCTGGAGGAAAAAACATAAAAACTAACACTGAACGTAGCGGCCTCTGCAGAATTTCCTTTTCTCACAGGAGCACAATGTGCAAACAAAATACAAGCCTGCAAAAATGGAAGATCATGACACAGTTCCTCCCGAGAAACTGGTCAAAGTGTCCTTTTTTGGGTTTTGAAGCTTCAGCAGCAATTATCCAGCACAGCAGTTTAGTAAATTCTAACTAAATTCAACTCTTTGCCTCATGCAAACCATGTGTCCAGCTGTCGATCACACTTAAAAGTAACCTCACACTGATGTTTGCAGTCAAACATCAGTCCGACTCATACAACCCCAGCTCACTGTGATTGACTGAGCCAGTTGCCTCTACTTCTTCTAACTCCTACAAACACTGAATGTTTTCTTTTCCCCAATACTGCAACCTGCTGCTCTGATGAACTGCAAAGTAAACCTACAATATGCTTGATAATTCACTGTAATCTACTAAGCTGCCTGTCCGACAGATCCTGATGCATCTTATCTTGTGATCCTTTTGGTAACTAGATGGCACTTTGCCTCGCTGTTAAAAGTATGTCACCTTTCCTGTGTGACATAACAACTCTGCTCTTTCCTCAGTGAAGGTCAAGATCACATTGCATAAAAGGGTAATAATCTTTTTTAAAGTTAGTAGTGACTGTCTTTACTTCAGACAAGGCCACCTGCCTCTGCTATTATACACTGTAGGAAACACCGCATAAAATAATAAAAATGGACAGTTGCATTCATTCCTATATTCACATCCACATTAAACCCAACCAAACACAAAGCACAAGACACATAATGCAGAACTCCAGGTCCTTGAAGCTGCGAGCCAACAGCTGTAACTGCTGAACCACTGCAGCACCACAGGAGCGACATGACGCAGGTGAGAGTCAGTGTTTGACACAGAGTCAGACAGGCAGCCCTGCTCTGATCCCAGTGTGGTATGTCCTCTGGTACATCACACCGACAGGGAAACAGACAGAAGAAGAGGTGGCAACCCTGCCATATGCGCCTCTTTCTGAGGGACTCTGTGTGTATCTCTAAACAAGAGTGAACACACATCCAAGTACATGAAGTTAATAACCTAAGGTGCCTGCACAAACGCAGGCACACACTCCTATGCACAGACAACAAACAAAGAAACATGGTTGTGGTCATGGTATCAGGACTGTCATCATGATGCCCTTGACAACATCTCCGGTGCCTCTCAGGCTCCATTTCATCTGTAATGTGGAGGCATTGAAGGATGAGAGTCTTTGTTCAGACCACCTCCTGTACTAGACACCCTCTCCCACGAGCACAATGAGGTGTTCTGTAAAATTCTCAAACAATCCAACCAACATTTCACAAACAAACACCTTACATTTTATTCTGCAATATATAGGTCTAAATTGTTTGCTACTGACCCAGGAAAACAAGAACAGGGTGTTTTTCATGACTGCTCCAGTTTCCAAAAGCCTTGTTCTAGTTTTCCAAAAGGACCGATTGTTGAGAAAGTGTTCAGTGAACAAAGTCTGTCTTTCTCCTCTGCTGAGACCATGGACTTGACAATATTTAGGTCAAATACAAAAAAAGAATTCATCGTTGATGGCTCATACTAGGCCTGATCAATAGGCCAAAAAAATTGTGATAATTTTGAAAGATAATGCAATTACGATGAGTTGTGTTTTTAGTGGGAATGGCAATTTTTGCATTTATGCAAATATAAAAATGATGATGTGATTTTTTTGCTGTTGCCTGTAACAAACAAGCATGTTAACTTGAAGGGATAGTTCAGATTTTTTGTAGTGAGGTGAGGTAATGTAATAACTATTGATGCCTCTACAGTGACTTTCATTTCGTTGTCGCTGTCATAATCACTCATTTTTATTTGCTTGCATTATTTCTCTCCAATAAACAGATGTAACTGATCTGCAGCGTGTTACAGTGCAGCACAGGCAGGCACTCTTACAGCTAAATTACACCAGGTGGGGATGCGTCGCATTACGGCTGCGCCACGTCTGCCGGAGCTGATCGCAGCCATTCTACACAGTGCTTGTGATTCCACCAGCAGTGCCTTGGCATGTCCCAGAAGCGGCTCTCTGCTCAAAATATGTGCTGGGTCTATTTTTGACAAATGCCGCGTCAATTAGCACAGATCAGATCGAACAGGCCGGAAGTCAGACACAGAAAAGGCAGGGAGAATCCAGTTAATTTTCAAAATAAAAGACCCCATGCAGACTCACAATCATAAAGACAGACAGAAAATAAACCATTTAACCACGTAGCCTGCTTATCCATGGTACAAGCACTAAGAGCAAGGAAAGAGGACCTAATCAACAAAATCTGAGCAAGTAAAAATAATCAGGCAGGCAAAACACTTCGCAGCTGAAATGCGTCTGAAACGCTGCTGGTGGGGCTTGCAACCACATGGAGGACAGATCAGAACCATGGTGCAGATATGCCGTGCTTGGTGAAATCAGCCGGTTAGGTGTAGGAATACAGAAGTACAACAGTTGAGAAAATGTAGAGCAGGGACTTCTTCTACAAACTGGGGCTGCGCTGACAGTCATCTAAAGTAGGTAGTGCACTAAATAGTGAGAAGCACCTCTTCATAAAAATCCTAACAATCCCTATAATTCTGGAGAATGTGACTTGTAGGCCAGGGCATCTTTGTAGCACCACAATGCTTAATTTATAATGGGAGTGTATATTGTGACACATTTTACCCTTACCAAAAAAATTGCAGCTCTATGTATTCATCCGATGATCAGTGACAAATATATGATACTTAATTGCATTCCTTCAAACTAACCGAAAACCTGTACTTGGTGATATCTGGACTCAGTATGAAGAATTTAATATAATATTACAGGTGGCTCTGTCTAATGTCCACAGCATCTCTGCAGAAAGCATGCATGAGGCTGCATCATGTGCTAAAAAATGATATTCCAAATATTTTGATAGATATTTCAATTGCAATATGATTCTCAATTAGTGTGTATAATCATTTTTGCATTACAATTTTCATTTTCACTGGGAAAAAACATGCTTTCTTATATCTGGAGAAAAAGATTTGTAGGCCAGGGCATCTCTGCAGCACTACGGTACTTTACATTATAATGTTGTTTTGCCACACATTTTACATTTATCAAAAAATTGCTGCTTCTGTGATTTGGGTATTGTACTTGGCAATATTTCAATAATATTTTGATTAATTATGCAGCCCAAGAGAGCAAAGCCTACTACAACCTGGACAGGAAGGTCTGTTGACACAAGGTGCAAGTAAGGAGACTTAAAAGGTCCCTTCAGGTAAACAGCACTGACGTCTGAGACGACTGGATCATTATCTAAACACACACAAACTTCAGACAGTAGCTTAACAAACCGTTTGACTGCAGCAGTTAAGGGAATTCATCATCAAGTAAGGAACCATTCAACCTTTCACTGAGCTGATTTATCAGTATTTTAATTCAGTCTGAAAAGATTTTCTTTTTTTCTTTTTTTTGAGATGTTGAAACTTGATCCTAAGTGCCTGGCTATATTTTAAAATTAGAAGAAGCTTTCTGGCTCCAAACAGCCCACTTAGCAGTTCAAAAACTGCAATGCAGCAACAGCAAGCTGGACTAACCACACAAACGACCAAAACCCCTTAAAAAGTCAGTTTTTCATTTTATCTCATAAATTGTAGGCCTATCTGTAGCAACAATGCTGCACCAAGACAACTCTGCTATCGTAGGTCTGAACATGGCTTTAGCCACAGACGTGCCATCAAAACGTCACTGTAGCTGGCTGTCTTACATCTTCATCTCTTGGTGATGTGGGGAACTGAGATAGCTGGGGAGAGAACAGGTTAGCAATCTGTCATGTTTCACTTGCCTGCTCGGCTCCATTACATCTGACAGGATCACCAAGTGCCTCGTGTCCCCGCCAAGAATTAAATTATAGCCAAACAGGACTGAGTACAACTGAAAATATGGCCCCTACTCGCATGAACAGTTCTCCTACAGCATACAGGGAGCCAAGAGGCTAATGTGGAGCCAGACTATTGTAATCGTGACACAAAAAGGTCTTAAGCTCAAGCTCATAAAACAAGTTTCCGATAACCTCGTGCAAATACGTATATAACAAACTTGAATTACCAGATTCCTTTGCACACCAGCTGTTGAGGTGCAATGCTGTGAAAATACAAACATGCCGACTGTTTCAACTACCAGTGTCAACCTCAACAGATACAGAACAACAAAGCCATTTACACACAATTCAGATTTCACTTGTACTCCAGGATTAACAAAGTAAAGGTGTTTTCAACTGAAACAAATGCAAAACTGACAAAGATGTAATGCTTGAGAGCACAAGTGTGTGTGTGTGTGTGTGTGTGTGTGTGTGTGTGTGTGTGTGTGTGTGTGTGTGTTTGTCCATGTCTATCCAGTTTAATTGGCCGATGTGGAATAAATTACAGTCACTGACAATGACATTGCTCGTGTCTTCAGTTATGTGTATTCATGTGTCTGTGTCTGTGAGTAATGTTGCAACAATACCCATCTAATGTGTTTATCCCAGTCTCACTCCCACAGCAGTCATCTCGGGACAAGAGGGGAAAATAACAACAATGTTGAAACAACAAAGGTAAATCCAGCAAACAAGATTGACTTGGCAGCGGACCGACACAAAATGTCTGCTGTATAGAACATACCACGCTTCGTCAGCTAACTGGCACTTTTACAACTTTTGTTTGTAAACCAGGTTTTCTTTTCAACAATGACAGCAGCAGCTTGTTACTGTAGGAACATGGGTTTGAATCCCTATCCAGTTTGAGGAGTGCCCTTTAAACCACCAGACACTTAATCCCTGCTGCTCCTGTGGAGCTACAAGACTGTGGTTTCTGGATGTGATTATGCTCAAGATTAGATTAAACTTTAACGACCCCTTTGGGTATGGGTATTAGATGTATGAATGTGAAGCAAGCCAGTGCCAAGAAAGAAATATGTCAGTGTCAAAAAAATGTTAGATATTTTTTTTAGTAACAATGAGATTCAGACATGTTAGTGGGACTAGAGGACAAATAAACACAAGAGAGCTCATCAGCTTCACTGCTTTTCATGTGAAATGACACAAACTACTGTAGACGTAAATAAAACAATGAGATACTGTGGTCCCAGCATGCAGCACCAGAATGTGACTGGTCCCAGACTGCTCGGGTGAAACTAGGAGAGGGCTGGTGGTGACAAAAAAAAGCAATCACAGAGCTGAATACACAGTGGTGAAGGCTGCCTATACAATGCAACTGTGAGTGAGTCAGTGTAAAAATGATGCAGCAAAACACACAACACTGGAAGAGAAAACATTTTGCAACTGAATGTGCAGATTAGAGATGGACAGATGGCAGGAAAGATAGCTCACATAAAACAATACAGTCCTCTATATCTAGACAAATCAGCTCTTTGCTGTTAACTCACTGTCCAGACAAATCACACCATAGCTAACGACAACAACCCATATGCTCATGCGGAAATTCTGTAGCACAGTCATTCTTTGTGTACAAATGGTGACAAAAACAATGTAAACTCAATTTTAACTAGAAAGCACAAATTAAATAGTACATATTTCAACCAAGTGTGCAGAACCCACTAAATTTCTTATTAGAAAAAGATGTACATCTGGTGGACATGTATCATGTCTGACTATCAAGCCATAAACCATAACCACAATCTTCTTTTAGGTTTCCTAAACATGATTTATCACACAGTAAGTTGCCATGACACTGTGCTCTTTTGAAAAATCAATGACAACATTGTATTAATTATTTCTACAGATTCCGCAAACATTCTCAGTATACATGAGTCAGTGTTTTGCAAATTCGCTCATTATTAACATTCTGTCTCGCAATTGAGTTGCAAAATTACCACCAAGACACATGTTAGACAAGTAACCATAAACAACCTAAACTCTTTTGGAAAATGAATGAATGACTATTTTTGAGAAGAAAGGATAAACCTAGGCCTGTCACATCAGAAACAGAAAACACAAGCAGAAATGTCATAATTTCTATCACTCTTTCCATGTCATTTTCCTCCATTTCAAGTGTGACTGGCACTCTTAATCATTTCCTTGCACTCCCTTCTTCTGCTATGGTTTAATGACACCTGAGTGAAGAATTAGCTGCTAATATTCACATAATGGTAATGGAAACGCACAGTAATTTGCATTGTTGTTTGCCAATATTCTGCAAATTTAATTAGAATTTGTACTGCATGGTTGTGGATGACAAGGATATGGTCTGTTTTGGCCATAGAACATTGCTGATTTTGAATATTGGTACCTGTAATTGTTATTAATGATGTCATATCTGTCCTGTGCAAATTGTATTATTTGCTTTAAAAGCCTAAAGGCAAACAAAAAATGTATTAGGCTTATACTATAATAGTGGCATCAAGTGAACAAGAAAAAGACTATTAAATGTGTAAACGCAATTATTTGTATGACAACTGATCCTAAACTACAACTTCATGGTCGTGACAGACTGGTCACTTGCCCTCTGACTTCACGTCGGAACCATGATGGCTGCTGCTTACGTTCTATATCTTAACATACACATGACAGCCCTTCAAGTGCTAATTTGATACCGCACTAATTTATGCTCTTTAAAAAAAAAAACTTACCCTAACCTTTGCTAAGAAACCCAACTAAAAACAGACCTAACACACAAATCCAACCCAAACCCAAATATTTTCTCTTTCACAGTCCACTCAAAAATTCTCAGTAATGAGCAATGTGTCCTTTCCTAGCATCAGTTTTTCAATGTCTGAACACAAACCAGACAGCAGAGACCCCACACACACGTTATGAAAAAGCATCAGCAATGATGTTAATGAGTTATGGCAGATTAATGATAAGCCACCAACATATTGATTTATTCATTAAACTGCTTGTTGCATGTTGTCATCATCACAGCCTCAGTGCAAAGGAAATAACCCATATCAGATGATGATTTAATTGCTTTTTACTGCTAGACTGGGATTTCTGTCAGCCTGTGGGAATATTCATTCACGGTAATAAACCCAATTTAATTAACTTGTACAGAAAATTTAAATAAGGCTAAGTAAGCACCTTATAAAAACAGTGCGCATGGGAATTCTGATTCTGAGGACTTTTAATTCCAACAGTATGGCTCAAAAGCTGCCTATAATTAGTGTGGTTTGCAAGATTTGATTTTGTACTAGTGCTGTGCGATATTACGATATATATCGTAGTGCGATAGAAAAATGTCCATCGTACGATATAATCCTCTATTGTTTATATCGTAATTTTAATGTGTGGGCTGTGGTTAGCTCGGCTAATCTAAGTGCAGCAACGCTACTGATATTTACTCTATTGACGGCAATTATTAGCTACAATATTTTGATATTTAGTTTATGCTGTAGGCAGGATCCTACCTGTCAATGGCTTTTACTTTTTAGTGGGTGGAGGCTCTCCTCCTCCTCAGATGAAGACAGCTCTGTCACATATTTTTATGCTCTAACGCGCAACAGCGTCTGCGATCGCAAAATGGGTCACTTATAGAAGTTGTTAACTTTGAAAAATAATTAAGACATGAGAAAATACCCTTTTAGAATTCAGTTTATGAAGTTTATCATTTATAGTTAGGTTTTATTTAGCTGCAGGCAGACAAAGTCAAAACTAAACGGAATCGGAGTCTCAGCAGGAGAAGACGCACCTGTCTCCCTCTCTCCGCCACACACAGCCACAGCACCACACACACACACACACACACACACCACACAATCAGGACACATACACAGACTTTCTCAGCGATGTAGAAGTGTCCTGAAGTGGCGATACGCGCAGGGCGACTGGTCGCTCTGTTGATAGTAATTATAAGCTACATAATATTGTGATATTTAGTTTATGCTGTAGGCAGGATCCTACCTGTCAATGGCTTTTTCTTTTTAGTG
>JAJHUR010138153.1:246122-262654 GCA_027495735.1 Lutjanus campechanus
TCGCCACGGTAACAGAGCCATTACACCGGCTACCTCTACCGAGGAGACGCTTCCCACTCACACACACACACACACACACACACACAGGAAACAGCTTTATTACAGTGCATGAGTGACGATGAGGCAATAAAAGACATCTGTCCACCGAGCAAACAACTAGTCCAAGAGATTACAGACACCCACACACAAAACTTCCAGCACCTTCTACATCACTGACGTCCCAGCGTCGAAGAGTTCAGTCGATGAAACACAGATGAAGGTAACAAACAACACAGCAGACTTTGAACTGAACAGTAGGTGCGTTTACATGGACACTTTTCCTCTTTCCGATTAAATTCATTCCGAATGAGTCTTTCGGGTTAACTGTTTACATGTGACATGATCTAATCCGATCGGGTGTTTACATGAGCCACTGCATTTATTCAGAATAAACCGAATAAACTCGCTGTGACGTTTGCAGTCAACTTTTGGCGGTCAAATTTGTTAAAAACAGTAGAAGAAGAAGCTTTACTTCCGTACACAACTGTCAATAAAATAACACATCTGTCTCCCTCTCTCTCTCTCTGTCTTCCTCTCTCTCTGTCCGTGTGTGCGTGTGTGGAGGTAGCGCGGATCTGCTGTTGCGAAGTTCTGTGCATGTGTGGCGGGATATGATAGCGATCTTTTATGTTGTTCTGTGTTTTCCTACGTTCATGAAGGTGGCATACAGTTAGAGGCTGAGAAGCCTGTCAGTCATTGTGGTTCCCATGACGAGAGAGAGGGGGCGGGAGATACGGCATCACAGAGCATGCGCGGTAACGGCGCAGCTGCGCGACAAACCGATTGAGTGTTTACATGACATTTCTTTCGGTTTAAAGAAAGGATTATCCACCTCTCTGAAACCGAATGAAATTTCATTCGGTTTGGGCATGTTCCTTCCGATTGAGGTGTTTATATGGAGTAGTTTTATTCGGTTTGGGCTTTTAAACCGAATAAAACTGGAATATTTGTGTCCATGTAAACGCACCTAGTTTTAACATTAGATGTTGAGAATAATAATCCATCATAAAGGTCTTTAACACCCCTGTAGTCAGTACACTGGTAACAGCTGAGCCCATTCACTCTCAGATGTTTGCTAGGGACTACAACGACCAGTATCCTGAGTGCTCTCAAAAGGAAATACCTGCAGTTTGACATTTAATCAACTAATAAACCTTTTCTGTGTTTTACACCCTGTCCACATAGGATGCATTACAGCTGCATCAGTCGTCCATTCGCCTTTAAAATGTCTTTTAAAACTTCAAGTCTATAGGCTCACACCTTAAAGGTGATAGTTCACCCAAAAATGACAATTCATTTGTTATCTAGGTACCCTCATGCCAATTGAAGGCTGGGTTTAGTTTTTTTTAGTCCACAAAACACTGCTGGAGTTTAACATGAAAACAGCACTGCAGAATCTCCCAGACAATGTAAATGAATGGTGACCCGTTTTCAAACATAAAAAAACAACCAAAATAAAACATAAAATGTCTCCATACTGCTGGTCTGGTGTAATCCAAGTCTCCTAAAGCCCTGACATGCCACATTGACTTGAAAGACGTCATTTACACCATGTTTTTAGCCTGAATCTTCACTGTAGATCCTTAACACATAATTTATGCACTTGCCAGAATAAATACACTCAAGCAGAAGATGTGACAAGAAGTAACTGACAAAAGACAGGGGAACTTCCAGGGGCTTTGTATCTGTATTTTTTATTTTATCTTTCTACTTGAGTCCTCTTACAGGAACCGTCCCTTAGACAGACTTTGGAGAAACGATATCCCAGAATTGAAATCTTATTTTGATTGGGATTCAGTTTGGCCTAACATTCAGCTGACCTCTCGTAATCCAGATCATCAACAAATCCACCACAAGATTGCACTTGATGGGTCCTCCACCGCCCCCCACCCCCTTGTGTTCTCTGGGGGCTCCTGTTACCTTCCTCCATATGTTCTGGGAATGCCCACCTGTCGCTTGTTTTTGGAACAGGATCTCCTCTCAGTTGTCAGATTAATTCACTTTGACTATGACCGTATCAGCACCTGCTTCACTTCTGAATGATTTTTCTCAGCTGCCAGCTCCTGGGTACCAGGAAAGACTTTATCCTTGCTGTTCAAGAAATTGGTTGTTACAAGGTGGAAACACCCTGATAAGCTCTCAGTGAGCAACTGGATTCTCACATTTCTTGATATAATTTACTTGGAGTTGTCCACTGCTCGTGTGATTGGCGTAAAAGAGTCTAAGATTGGTCTGTGGGTGTTGGAGGCTGAAAAATTAAAGGAACGGATCAAGCCATCTAACCTGGTTTACAGCACTTGGTTCAGGGGTGCCCTGAGGTGATGGGTGGGAGTGAGGGTTTCTTTTCTTTTCTTTTCTTCTCTCCCTTCTTTTTTTCTTTCCATTTTCTGTGCCTTTTTTGTCCTGTTGTCATTTTGCACTATTGCACTGTTTTTTTCTATTAGTTGCTGTGTATTGTTCTTTTTATTAGTATATATTTTTATTAGTGTAACCGACAAAATCAGTGCGAGAAATCTGATATGAACCGTAGATGAAGTCATGATTAAATATGAAAATATAACTGTGACATCAATAAAGGAGCTAATGTTAATATATGATAAAATTATCAGATCCATACTTTCTAACAAGTTGCACATCTCTTATGGTTTTCAGTGGGTTTTCTCGGTGCTGAAAAATATGTCTTGGTACCTCTTCCTCCTTCTCAATCACATAAATTCAGCAATTTTCTGATGTTCCACAAATTATTCCACTGTTATGGGTCCCTTAATTTTTTCTAAGGAAAATGGTGACTTTATGGGCAAATACTGAGGGATTAAAATTCCTTTTCTTTCAGCATCCTAAGAAAATCCGTTGGGTGATTTTTAACATTTTATTAAGGTACTCTTAAGGTGCTCTTGCATGAAAATTTAAGGAAAACCTTTAGTACTTTTATGCAACCTGGTACTATAATGTTTAACAGGTATAATATGTACCATGTTTTCATGCTGTTTGCAAATTAGCTCCAAATACAAAGTACACATGAGGCTGATGGAAATGTTTCATAAATATCTGGTCATAAACCAAAAGCTTTGACAGTTTTGAGTCACCAAAGTTATTAGGATTCATCAACTACTTTAACATCAACTACTCAAATTACTGTAACTAAGTCATTTTGGGGTACTTTCATGAGTACTTTTTTAAGTCTCAAATTTTACTTTTTTTAATGAATAAGAATGAATTTCAGTATGTAATCTACTTTTTGAAATCATAATTGAATACTGAGCACATTTGAATTGATTTTCAAAACTTTCATCTACATTTTTGTAGTCAGTGAGGTTATCTGATCACAGACAGGCTAATGAAAACCATAAAATACAGAAGAAATACAAAACAAACTTCTGCAGCAAGCACAGGTTTGTGGAGGTGAACGTGGTCACTGAGCAGAACAGAGTTGGAAGCGATGTAGATTAAAGATTAGAAGAAACAGAAACCCCAATGATTGAATGCCTACTACTGATAATACATCCAACATCAACTGTTAAAACTAATTAATATACTTGGTATTAAGAAGAATGCTTTGAGCTTTTAAGTAACAGTGCTTCTTCTTGAGTATAGAGTTCCAGTGCTCTGGATCACAGAATTTATTGTCGATCTATCCAATAGCTGAGATGTTTCAGTTTGAACTGAAGTGACATGGCTTACAAAACACCAAAACAATGTTTACTATGATGGCAAAAATGACATTATTGTGGAATATAAGATTTTTTGCAGGCTGGCTTTCACACTGGTTTAAATTAGACTGTTAGTGTTCGTGTTATTGTGACCACACTGGAGTTTTAGCCAAATAATCTATTTTAATTAACCTGCCAATCAAAAGTGCGCACAATGGAGCTGTCAAAGTAGCTACAAATAAAACAAACAGTGTTGGACAAGAAGAACTCGGGAGAATCCTGGTTATTTTTTAACCAGACGGCAAACAGAACAGAACTGAAGAACTGCTGAAGCCTTAAAAAACAAATCTGTTATTACAGATATGATAGTTTATCAGTAAGACCACTGCTTTTTGTTGTGTGGATATGAATATGCATGTTATTTAAAGGACATCCCTTCGAGAGCATATCAAGAAACTAAACCTCCAGCTCCTACTGAGCTCTGGACATTTTAGACATTCAGCTGATGCTCCTGTTCACAGCAGATAACAATGAGTCAGCATGTAGTGACGGTAATGTCGCGATCTATCAAATGACATCCCTCTCTCGCTCTCAGATGAAATGAAACTTCAGTCTGCACACAGAAGAAAAAGGAAGAGGCGACCTGAAAACTCTCCTTCTCTCAGTGTCCTCCCACTCGTCTGTGTCTCTTTCATCCGCAGGTTCAAATGAAAAATGAAATCTCTTTGTATCCTCGTGTTTATTATTCTCTGCACACTCTTCTTCCCTGTTAAAGCCTCTTCCCTCCTCTTTCCTCACCTCCCTCTCTCGCAGTCATGCAGAGTGATGAACAGCCCATTAGGATCCCTGCCGGTCACACATGGAGCATCGAACAGAGACGTATACAGTAACAGCTGTATGCTTCAGCAGCACTCTGCTGCTCCACACATCCCCTCACAAAGGGCTGAAGTCACTCAGTCTGCTGTGTTATTTATTCTTAAAGGGAGATTACGAGTCTGCAGTTTGGATTATTTTGCCTTGAGCTGTAGGAATTTGAGAGATAAAAGCTATGCACAATAATATCAGCACAGCATCAGCTTCAGCTGATAAAGGCTTTAAAATGACATATTGGATCGGTCCAAAATGAGCATTGCTGCTGTTATGACAGGCAGATAAGATGACGCTTCAATTATGCACATGCGACACGCGGTGTGGAGGTTTTCTGAAGTGTCAGAAACAGATAGAAAAGTTGGCGGTGAAGTGGAGCCAAATCACATTCCTTCAACGGTACAAATTTAATTGGTGGAGTCCTGTAGTGCTGCTTATTCTTCTAAATAGTTCTAGTGGGAGTTGCCAAGGTTTGGAGATATTAATCATAGAGATGTCGGCCTTCTCTCTAATATGATGGAACTAGATGGCACTCAGCTTGTGGTGCTAAAAGAGCCAAAAAATACAGCTGACAAACTCAACAGCCATGTATCAAGACCCAGTTACTCAAGATAATCTACACACTTTCTCTTGAGCAGTTTTGTGTAGGAACTACTTTCCTCAAAGGTTGAAGAACTACTTTATTTTTACTCAAAAGAAAAATGTTCCTCTTGAGCAAAGGGGTCATCATTTTTAGAAAGAGACATTGGGTATGAATTTTTAATGTAATTTTGGCACTTTGAGCACCACAAGCAGAGTGCCATTTATGTCAATTATATTAGAGAGAAGACAGACATCTCTATGGCCAGTATCTCCACAACGGATGGATAAATGGATAAATAGCATTACAGGTAAGAGGAAAAATATGTATTTTGGATTTTGGGTTAACTGTCCCTTTAGGAGCCGACATTCTGATCATCACAAAGAATTTGTGAAGAATGAAGAGAAATAGGCAACAGCAAAAAAGTTCTCTTATTTTCCCCGGGGAATGTGTTCATTTTGAAAGCAGTGCATTTGCATCTGTCAGTAGGTCACCATTACAACAGTGGGCGTAACAACATGTTAATTCAACTGAAGGAGAGACTTGATGGAATTTAGGTGCACGTGGGTGATAAAAAATATGTATATATCATATTGGCATCAGCAATTGACTAAAATGATTTGGAGGTGGCCTGGTCAACACCCCATATTCCCCATATTCTGGTTTCAGAAACCTGGATATGCCAGCTGGAGATACTGTGGCATTTAAACATCTGATCCAGGTTCCTGATCATTCTCTGCCACGTGTTCTGGTGTATCATCAACTCAACTTACATATTAGTCACCAACAGAAATATATGATGGTAAATGATGCAAAATGCTAAAATGAAAGTGAACATCCACAAATTGTACGGTCGCTCTTGGTTTTTTTTAGTTACCAGTGATCAGACGGAGAAGTTAAATCCAGCACAACGATCAATATGGCAGAAACCAAACAGTATTTATTCCCAACTGTTGAGATAACTCAGCCAGCACAGAAATGAGTGTCTGAGATGTTGAAGAATTAACAATCAGAAACCTGTTCGAAATATATACAATAGTAACCACATTTTTCATACTTAGTGTAAACACCAAATCTCAAAGATAAACATGCTCATAATAAGGTGTGCGTGTGCATATTTTGGATACATGCAGTATTTTCTACTCACCGATCATCATCATCACACTAACTTGTCATTGTTGCTGTTGTTTGCTGTCACACTTGGCTGAGATGAAGACGCACTTTGGCAGGAGCTTCATCTGTTCGTTCACTGCTGAAAAACACTTTTTTTTCCTTGTTGAGGAATGAATGGTTGAGTGTTTTGTGTGAATAGTAACAAGGATCCTTATTGCAACCTACATAGTTGTATGCTCATCTAATTCACTGTTTTTTATGATGACATTAACTCCACAGAGGATCATTGCAGACGTACAAGAACGTGGCAAATCCACAGCGAGGACACAGCTTTTACAACAATGCAATAATGTCCAGTGGAGCAACAATTACAAGCAATGACAGATGTTGCTGTTGCTGTTTCAAGGTCTGAAAGTGACGAGGAAATGTAATGTTTAAAGCTGCTATCCAATCTCCCCGTGGTAAATGACTTGTTAATGCCACAACAAGGAGTTTTTAACTGGGTTTACGAAATGTCTCAATTTATTACTGATGCCCCTATAAAACTAAACAAGACCATCAGCAAGATTTCTGTATAGTTACTCTGAATGCCTGCCACCTGATTGGATTCTCGTTGAAATCAGATAAGACTAGAAGAGGTCATTCAGAGTGCAGATCTCTGCCAGGCAGCATGAAGAGAAGAGTCGGATTTAAGCATCCTTTTCATTAGTGACTGTAATTTGATCACATATTTTTGTGCGGCAACTCTAACGTATTACAATGACATTTATTTTGTAATTTCCTAACATGTAACTATAGTTACATGTTAGAAGTTACTCTACAGCGCTTCCTGTTAGATTGTGTGAAATTTTGCACACAAGTTTTTCAATGACATTGACTGTAAAAGAGTCTACAGGGTGGTAATAAATGGCCATGTGGGTGTGGGCATCAGAAGCTTGTGTGCAATGCATCCTGGTACATGTAGGCACTGCCAGCACAGCTCCAAAAAGGAAAACTCATCTTTTTTCACTACATTAACCATCAACACTGAACATGGTGAAATTTGACTGTATGCATTAACAATAACTAAAAATACATTTTGGTGATTTGAAAATAAGATGCAAGCGGTAAAGAAATGTAGACTGAATTGACTGTTATCTTCTGACCTCTGTGATCATGTTTGATTGTGTTAATGAGAGAAAAAGAGCTCATCATGTTTTCTTTATAATGATCAAAACATCCAATAAATTATTCAAACATAAACAAGTTAACCTGATGAGATATTGTACAGAGTAAAAATTAATGTGTGTGTGTGTATCAGGATTCCTCTGCAGTGCTCTTCCTCTGCAGTGGAGGTTGTTATGTAATAGCGAGCGATAAAAAAAAGGGGGAGGGGGGCACTGCAACACAGAGGGACATCAATCAACACACACGCACACTCACACACACAGCATATTGCATGACCGCAACACTGACAATTAATCAGAACATGCTCTCTCTCTCACACACACACACAAACACACACACACAGACACACACGTAAGGACATAAAGAAAAACAAACACACAGATGTACTCTCACTCACTTACAGTATGCATATTCACACACACTGTTATTCACACACCTTGAATACATCTCTGAACACCTCTACGTCACACAAATGTCTCTCTCTCTCTCTCTCTCACACACACACACACACACACACACACACACACCTCTCTCACACACACGCATGCACACAGAGGAGAACATAGTAATCAATCACCACCTATTGTTCAGTCTAACCTTTGCTGCCTTTTGCAGGCTCTCCACCTGAGCAGCCTGGACCCACTTGTGTAGACACACAAAATAAAAGACACTATATGCAGACTTCTGTCTAAATAATTATCTAATCTGATAATTATCTTCCTGTCTAAATCATTAATTATGTCTGGTGCTTTGTGCTGGACGCTTAATACCAGTGAAGGAGAATCTTAATGCTACAACACACAGTGATGTGATCAACAACAGTGTGCTTCACTTTGTGTCAACAAAGAAACACAATTTAGTGAAAACTTTAACATAATTTACAGAAAGCGGCAAAAGAAAATGTGAATTAATGTGCATTTCCATCCACTGCCGTTATGAAACTGAGCACTCGAGATAAGCAGTCAGTGGCAGTATTTCTCCAACCTCGGCTCAAAATGAACTTTTTTCCTCAGTTCAGCTGTCCAAGACTTTACAACCATTGTCCCAAATAGATGTTCTTCTTTTTAATTCTACCTAATAATTAATAATCATTTTCCATAAGTAAGTTGCATCACTTCATTGACTCACACTGGTCCACCGTGGGAGTTATGAGTTTATATATGAATAAAAAATTGAAATCACTTGACATGTAGGTGTTTAGAGGCAAAGACTTTTCATTATTCTGTTAGTCATCGGTTATTCCTGTTTCTTATTGATTTCTAACTGCTGCAAACTTCAACATGCAGTGGAAACACGATGCAAATTTAACTTTTTTGTCACATTTTAATTGTTAGGTTAGAATTAGAATATTTTCCATGGCACATGAACGTAATAATTTTATTTTTAATAAGTATCTCTACCAGGATTGAAACGATAATCGGTTTCATGATAAAATCACTGACGATTAGTATTATCATTTCCAATTGTAATTATCATGATAACCGTGGTTTATTACCGCTTTGAAAAGCTCACGATTAATTCTGCTCAGCCTCAAGCAAAGTTAGCAACAGTCTCCCGGACGCAGGAGCAGCAGCAACTTGGTTCCGTTTTGCAACCATGAAAACAGTGACGTCACAAAGGACATTGAGATATTTGTCAATATAAAACTTATATTAAACTTAATGATTTCTGTTTGTGTGTCAGCACTTTCGGAACATTTTCAGCACATTGTAACAAAACCATGGTAACGGTGAAACTCCAGTCATTTGGTTCCCTGGGTGGCAGTATATTGTAAATAAAAGGGGACCCAGAATAAACCCATGGAGGACCTGTTCCACAGATCAGAGATGAATCAATCCAGCCCCACAGCTAATATAGTTTTCCAGACCACTGGTGAAAAGATTAAGGTCCTCTGGTTCAACAGCTGAGCCGAGGTCGAGGAGAACTAAAATAGAATATAGATTTGTGTCCGCAGCAATAAAGGTAATAAAGCAGCTGTGGTATTTTCTCTGCGATCCGTTTATCCAAACTGTTTTTTGTAGTAATGCTGCAAGATGACAACATGTTTGAGGAAACCATGCAAGTAATTTTCCGCAGCACTGTACTGCAAATGTTTCACAATAAAAGCCTTGTTTTTCATGTGAAATAGATGAGTTTGTGCGAACAGCATAATGCAGTACATGCAGGCCTCTGCCAGAGCAGTATAATGTGAAATGTGAAAATAAGATTTAAAAAAAAGATAAAACAAGATAAGATGTACCAATGCCGACATCTTTTTCCAATACAAGTGTTCAGGCTTGTTGGGTATTCTTCTTCTTTTAGTTCAGAGAATCATGTTCCCCTCAGGATGAATTGTAATTACTTTAGTAAACCTACAAGGAGTTTTAACTGGTTATAAAACAGCCTCCATTTATTACTGATGCCTCTATGTGACCATAAGATGATAAGACCATCTGTTTCTGTATAGTTATTATTAACCCCTGCCACCGGGCCAGATTCTCCTTGATATCGGATGAAACGAGGGCTGGGTATCATTTGGAAAAATACAATAACAGTACCTTTAATGTGATACTGATACCAGTTAAGTACTTTTTATTAAAACGGCAAATTACATCAGATACGCCTCTCTGGAGTTCACCACATCAGACTGTAGCTGCTGCAGGAGTGGGCCCATCACATGTTATATTAAATCAAACAACACTTGCAGTGATTGGATTTGAGAAAAAAAATTATTTATAGACTCATATTTAAACATAAAATCTCTAATCATCTCTTATGACCCATTAGAAGTGTGCAGCGGTGGCTCTGTCTGCAGGGATTCAGCTCTCTGACCATATTTCCTTACTTTCTCTTAATTTTGCTGAGCTTGGGACGTTTTACCAACCGAAAACGTCTGTATTTGATGTCCTGGCCATGAGACTCAACACTCAGCTATTTTTCTGGTGCTTTTATGAACAGCTCGGACAAATCCCACTGATTCTACCTGAAAGGACACACGTCTTACATTGTAATGTCAGTGTTGGCATTTTGAAGCTCACCTTTGTAGTTAAAATGTTATCACTTCACTATCATCTCTTCTGTCCTTATCACTCCTGTCTAATATCTTCTCCTCTGGCCTATTCACATCCATGATCTTTTGATTTTTTTTATGCTGCTGTCAGTCCCAGCCTGTCGTTCTTCTCTTTTTCCAGCCTGTTTTTGATTCCTATTTCCTCCTCTCCTCCCTCTTTCTCTTCCTCAGCCCTTTGTAAAACCTTCCTGTTCTGTTCCACCCCTCCTCTCCCTCTGATTTCATGTTTTTTTTTTTTTTGTCATTTCACCCTCGTTTCTGTCTGCTGTCTTGCTTTCATTTGGGTTTCACCCTGTGTGGTTGTTTGTCCTTGTCATTGATGTGTCACGCTCTGTCACTCCTCCTTCTCTCTGTGCCACCTCAGCAGAGAGACACCAAATACTTCATGCACAAGGGAAAAAAGAGAAGTGGATACAGAGTGTACAGAGTTTCTAACATGAAAAGGCACAGAGCAGAAATCCTGCGTCACTGTTTATGTCCCGCAGGACAATTAAGAGTTGGGTAACAAGAGCTCAGTCTCCATGGAAACAGGAGACTGTTGCCATCTATTCCCTAACCTAAACAAAGATGATTGCCAGAAATGACACACTGTACAGTATCTCCATGCTTAACTTCAACCCAAATAAAAAAGAATAGAGACTTCGTATATATCTTAATGGACGCACGTGCGGAAGTCTCGCGAGATTGACGCATGTTTACATCCTACCGGCTATATGCTACAGTTGACATTTCTGCTAAAAACATGGCGTAAATGGCGTCTTTTGTGGTTAATTTTTAATGTTGCGGCTCGTGGACACTTGGATTACACCACACAAGCAGGATGGAGACATTTTGTGTTCTATTTTTAACATTTTATCTGTGGTCACCGTTCACTGCCATTGTACTGGATGAGGCTGCTACCCTGTTTCTCCTAAAACTCCAGGATTGTTTTGTGAACTGAAGACCTTCACCCATCATCACATCGACATAGTGGTGAGTACATACTGAGTGGCTTATTCTCACAAAGTGGAATATCACTTTAAAACTTTGAACTCACATTATCAGTGGCCTGGTAGCTCAGCCGGTAGATATTCGTTTACGCATTTACTGAGGCTGTGGCCGTGGAGTTGACTTGTACCTACAGCCCTCTCCCAAATCCCTGTTGCATCTTCAGCTGTCATAAAAATTAGAGGCATAAAAGCATCAAAATATATTTTAAAAAACCCTTACATTTTAGTGTCATCTCAGTTTCCTGAAATGACACTAGAGAGGGAAAGTGCATCTGTTAACGCACTGAACCTTTGAGAAACATAAGTGGCTGCAGAGGAACTTCTGATTTTAACTGCAGAACTTTAAAACTTCTACAAGGACTTCTTAATAAAACAGACCTACTTTATTACTGATACATCTATATGACCCACATAGGTTAACAAGACCATCTGCGAGAAGATGAATTATTTCTTTATAGTTTTTCTGGCTGTGACTGGGTTGGATTTTCTTTGATATCAGATGAAACATGTCTGTGTTTACATTTTCTCAGGCAAAGTCACACTGAGTAGTACAGTATGTTCTCCAGTTAAAAAGAAGCAGGAGTAAATCATTTTATTTTTGACATTATATTTTGTGATTATTACACTGCTGCCTCTGCCCACAGCGGCCTCCAAAATCAACACAATGTATAAGTTATTTGTAGTAGCTTTAAAATAGTGCAGGGCTGCAACTAACAATTGTTTTCATAGTGGATTAAAAGTGGATTGCACTATTCTAATCTAACACACCCTTTTTCATATCAAATTCAGCGAGTAACTCCTCACTGCCCTCTAGTTCCAAACAATCTTCCTCCAGAATAGTGCACCCCACCTTTAATCTGTCTATTTTTTTTGTCAATAAATCGATCGGCTGTTCGGTCTATAAAATGCCACAAAAATGTGAAAAATGTTGAGCGGCGTATTCAAAAGCCCAAGGAGACGTCCTCAAATGTCTTTTTTTAGCCCACAACCCAAAGATATTCAGTTTACTGTCATAGAGGAGTAAAAGAAAACAGAAAATATTCACATTTAAGAGGCTGGAATGAGAGAATTTTGACATTTTTTTCTTTGAAAAAGGCTCAAAACGATTAAGCGATTAATTTAATAATCAATTCATACATCAATTCATTGTTGCAGCTCTAAAATAGTGTAACTGTAGTATGGTTTAGTATATACAATACCTAGGAAAATAAAATATTATAAGAATATAGATTAATGTTTAAAAATCAGGTTCAGAGCAGGAGGAAGGATTGTGGAGTCTCACAAAGTCATCACATCATATTGGTTTGACACAGCGAGTGCTCGAGTGCTCGACAGCAGCGTGTGTGTGTCTGTGTGTTTTCTGGAGGATTTAAGGAGGATTACTGCCACAGACAGATTGTCCACTTTACTGTTCAGATAGAGACATTAGGAGGTGGAAGGCAGAGATGTGGGAGAGGGGATGAGTGAAGTCTGAGCGTGCACGATGTGTGCTGGTTGTAGTTTGAAAATAAAACTGAAATTCAGCCACAAAACAAACGTTTATTAGCAGGAAAAGTTTGCCCATAATCTGGTTGAAGGGCTGGAGGTGAGACGAAGGGATCTGAAGATTAAAGATGAGACGAGATGAGAGGATAAAGGGAAGGAAACGCTACAAAAGAGGATAAGAAAAAGGTGACAGTGAAAGCAGGACAGGAAACACAATTTTACTTATTTTACAAAGATGTTACTGCCGAATCCACTGCAGGGCTGTTCACACGCTGCAGTGGAGCCTCACTTCCACCACAAAACTCAATCCCCATTAGCATGCAGATGAAAGGGGAGCTTAGGAAGCAGGCAATCAGTAATTACTACCTTTAATGAGAGGGGGGAAAGAAAAAAATCTATGTGGGATCTAATTTCGCAGCAGACGGATGGCGGGAGAAAGGCTGCAGGCCGCCATCACCACCAGACGGATTTAAGCTCATTTCTGCCCCAGACTCAGAAAAAAAAAAGAAGTTGATTACATAATTGACTTACAGGAAGGTTTTAGAGTTTTCAGGAGTATTAGGAAATCATCTTATAGAAAGAAAATACTCTGAGTTATTATTTAACAAGTCGGCTGACTTGGCTAACAAAGCTCTGGATATATTAGAGTGTTAAAGTGTCACCTGCCTCGACTGACCATGCTTCATTGTGATAAAACATTTGCACTAGTATCTCAACATTTCAAAGCATAATATGCATAATTTTCCTAAAAAAATAACATATAGATGATACCTGTCAGTCTAGAAGTGTGTGGCGGTGTTTGTATCAGCACAGACGGTGTCCTCTGCCTGTATTTTCTTATTTTCTCATTATTTTGTTGTGCTCATGATGCCTCTTGGATGAGAGGTCCTCAAGAAAACCGGTTCCTATTTGTGATGTCTTTAGCCCAGACAGTCACACTGAATCTAAAAGTCTGTGCCACCAGTCAGTTGGTTGAGATATACCTGCAATGAGTCGGAGAAGAAGTAAAATCTTCAGGCACTGAGGGTTGTAAAGGGGGCGGCAGTGGCTCAGGATGTAAAGCAGGTCGTCTGCTGATCTGTTCTAGACATTTACATGGAGCCATTTACTGGTCAATCTATGCTCCTACTCTCACCTGTGGTCATGACAGGTGGGTCATGACCGAAAGTGGATACAAGCGGTCCAAATGTGTTTTCTCAGGAGGGTGGCTGGCATCCTCCTTAGGGACAGGATGAGAAGCTCAGTCATCTGTGACGGACTCGAAGTAGAGCTGCTGCTCCTTTGTGTAGAAAGGAGCCAGTTGAGGTGGTTCGGGCATCTCGCACGGATGCCACCTGGTCGCCCCCTTAGGGAGGTGTTCCAGGCACGTCCAGCTCGGAGGAGGCCACAGGGCAGATTGTGGACTAGGTGGAGGGATTGTATCTCCACCCTGGCCTGGGAACACCTCAGGATCCCCCAGTCAGAGCTGGTTAATGATGTGGCCAGGGACAGAGCAGGCTGGGGGTCAGCTGCTGGAACTGCTACCTCCTGGATGAATGGCATTTACCATTTAAAGCACTGACCCAAAAACAGGGGACCCAAAAGTCACAGTGGGTCCCAAATGCTTACGTCTGCTCTGAGGCTCTTAAAAATGCACGTTTTTGTCCTCACTCATAAATAGTAGTCTACTCATTAGGCCACACCTCTTTAACCTCAGAAACTCTGAGATTATGGATCATTATTATTCTTTATGTAGGTAATAACACTTTATTGGGTTGTTAAAAGAAACTTAACATCAATATTTGTTAAGTTTATAATCGAAAAGATGCAGTTACCAAAGGTGTGTGTAAATGTGTGTGTGTGTGTGTGTGTGTGTGTGTGCAGGCATGGGAGCCTGAGTTTTCTAAGATGCAAGTAGAGGGGGTTCCAAGGAAAAAAGGTTGGGAACCGCTGATACTGATACTCTGAGTCTGAGTGAGTTATTTGGTGTAAACCAAAGAGTGTTTAAAAAGCTTCTAGGTTGGAAAAATGAGGCAAATAAATCTGCATTCTTTATAAAGGCCAGCAGGGGGCAACTCCACTGGTTGCAAAGGGAGGTCTGATGGTATTAAACTTATGAGAAATTTACCTACTTCTCACTTGATTTATGACGTCAGTAAACAGATTCCTAACGAGTTCATGGTCTCAATCACTAGTTTTAAATCTTCTGTAACTTATGATCCCTCTTAGAGTAAAATAGGAGATAAAGCAGGGTGTACTTTAAGGTATGGCTACCATATGATTACCAAATCAGTACAATGTTGACCTTTCCAGCTCCACCCTCTCATCCAAATATGGTCACATCTGGTTCCAAAACACCAAGATGGTGACTGTCATACTGGTAGTCCACAAACCAGCCGTCACAGTTGGTTTACACTGACAGTATCTATAATAGGTACAGTCAAAAAAAAAAAACCAGACCAGATTTTCGGTTTTTGTACAGTTTTATTCTTTTCATTTTTCAGAGTTGTTTCAAATAATCAAAATGACTTATAAACAGATAAATTATGGCTCTGATACACTGGGGAGTGAAGACTTCATCGACCGTCTCATTCTGGACTGAACCAAGTCCCTCTCTAGACCTTGGACTGAACCAAGTCTGAACCCCCCTTGAAGCTGCTCAGAGGACTCTGTCCGGCTTGCTGATGGTCACATATGGTGAAATGATTATTTATTTTAGTTTATTTAGTTATTCAGAGAATTCAACTCGTTCTGAGGTCCAGCAGTGTTTGTAACACATCATCAAGTCATGTTTTCATAAAGAGGCTGATTAATCGAGGCTGGATGTGATGGTCGTCACATTGTTGTGATTTTAGTTTGGGAACAGTACTTTCTCTTTGCATCATGGACGGATCAGGCAACCTCCAGTGTCTGAAGCCATTTTGTGTCTCTCTTTGCAGGTGAAGCAGAACTCTCACGTGCTGCTAAAGGCGACGAAAACTTGTGTAAATGTGGACGCAAAGGTCATTCAGAGTCCAATTTTTTAGAAACAGCTGCAGCATTGACATTATCTGTACTGAAATGTCTATTCTGTCTGTCTGGTGTATGTCAGACAAACTGAAAGTTGCTGAACATAAAGACGGTTATTCACACTGAGAATCTGGAATGTGCGATGACTCGCGATGCTCGCCAAGAAAATGACTGTATTTATACACTGAACACAATAAAACCATACAGATTAATGAATTTATCTTGTGTTCTGTGAATGTTATTGAATTAATCTTTGTTGTTATATTATTCTTGTAGGATGTTTCCTGAAAAGTTTGGTCTACTTAAAATAAGGAACTATTAAGTTATGAAGCTCAACATTACTGGTTCAACTGCAGGAGGTTAAACAAACAAATAAATACTGTTTGGTTTTATCCATCACATCAGCACACATAATCAGATTAATGTGACATTTTATCAAGGGTTAAAGGATCATTTAAAGAATCACCCTGTGGCTTTTTCACTGAGAATACTCTCTAGTTGTGATACCACACACAGAATTCACCTGGTTTTCAGACCACAGAGTGATCTCAGAGAGAGAGGGAAAAGAAAAAACAAAACGCCACAGAATAGTCCTTTAAGTCCAG
>JAJHUR010138153.1:266040-283540 GCA_027495735.1 Lutjanus campechanus
GGGGGGAGTCAAGCTTGGGGGTCAAAGGTCACAGGGTGAAGGAGCAGGCGGTGCAGGTTACAGAAGACAAGAAAAAAATTGTAGGCATTCAAACCCAGCCAGCAGCCATCGCCGCCCTCACATCTACCGAAAATAAGAGAAAGAGAAGAAGAGAGAGGATGGAGGGATGGCAGACAGAGAGGGATAAACAGACAAAATAACGAGTGCAAAGCTAGCTAGCGGTTGTTCTTGGCAGCCTCCTTGGCAGCCACGATGAGAGGAGTCAGACTGGAGAGAGGCTTCGCCATCTTCAGAAACTGGTGCTGAGAGACGAGGAGGAGGAGGAGGAGAAAAAGAGGAGAAGAAAGCGAAGAGTGGGTGAGGGAGCAGGCGAGGGAAGGGAAAGGTTTGAGGTGGAGAAGAGAAATAAAGATAAATATTTTAGTTCACTGGACAAAACCAGAGAAAACAGACACTCCAGGCTGATTTTAACATCAGCTTCACCGGCTGATTCATCACTCAGTCGAGGAATATTGCCAGAGTCAGAGCACTTCTTTCCCAGACAGACAGAAATGTTAATACGTGTTTTTATCTCCAGATTGAACCATTGTGACGCTCTTCTGTCTGGTGTGTCTCAGACAGCCATCAGTTAGTTACAGCAGCACGTGTTCTGATGAAAACCAGACAGAGCGCCCACATTACTCCGATCATAAAATCATTACCATGGTTACCTGTCTGTCACAGCAGGCATTTTAATATTCTTTTATTGCTTTTAAGTCATTAAATGGCCTTGCCCCGTCTTATCTTATTTTACATGTGTCTGCTACGTCCTCTGCCTCAAACATCTGGATTGTTCCAGAGGTTAGAAAAAAGCACAGAGAGGCAGTCTGTGTTTATTACGCCCCAAAACTCTGAATGAAAGTGTCAGGGGCTCTGAACCTGTTCAGACTTTCAAACAAAATCTTTAGACACTTCATTTTAACCACTGCTTTCTCCTAAAGTGCTTTCAACTAGAGGTTGTTTTATTTTGGCTTATCCTGCAGTTTTATTTCCTAGTTTTAAACGTTAATACTATTAGAAAAATATGAATTGATCAAATTAAATAAATGGCCGTCCTCATGTCCAAGGTGATGTATCTTAAGGTCTGTTCTTGTCAGTCCAAAACCCAAAGACATTCAGTTTAATACAAGAAGCATTTTCTGCTATTTTTGCATGAAAAATTACTGAAGACATTATTCGTTAATCAAAATAGTTTAATAAGTTTAATTCTTTTTTTTACCACTTGCCTGGTTGTGCAGGTGAGTTGCTAAACCGACATCACGTTTTACTTACAAGCCGCAGCGGCGGTTCTAAGTCAGGGGACCAACAGGGACCAGTGTCCCTGTAATACTGAGTTTGGACCCCTGTGGCCCCCTACAATACTAAAATTATCACTTTCTTACAATGATGAGGTACTGAGTGTACTGAAACAATAACTGGAACTGTCAAAACAACCAGTGGTTTTCTGTGCCTTATTACTTTGTGTACTGACAACCGGCCGATGCTTGTTGTTGAGCCCTGCAAGGTGAAACATTCTGGTACTGGAATTGTTCTGGTTTACATCTGTAGTCCACAAAGTCACACACATCCCTGAGCCCAGCGGGCTGGGTTCTGGATCAAGAAAATACCAGAATAAAGAAGCAGTCTGAGGAAGAGCCAATAGCTTCGAAACATCACACCAATCAATGTTTTGAACGGGAGCTTTTCTGATGTAGCTTTTCTGAATAGTACTGACCAATCACGTTTGAGCGGGCTTTGGTTGCATGCAGATAAACGGTCCGTGTGGAGAACAAAAGACGAGGAACGTGCCTCTGAACCCATCGACTATCGTCTGACGATGATTCAGATTTTTATTAGCTTTTCTCAAGTTTCTTTCTGTTTATAGAGATTAGCCTCTAACTCCATCCTCGTGTCTCACATAAGAGGAGGTCTTGGCCTGTAAACCTGTTATCCAGATATTTTCTGGCTACACTGGAAACTCTGAAACATCGGCTGTTGTCCCCAGAAGCTAAACTGTCATTAAACAGACGACAAGTTCTGAGTGCATATGTGAAAATGTTGACTTTTCTCTATGCCTTGTATGTATGTATGTATGTATGGACCTGTATATGTGTGTAAAAACACATTTATTTTTATCATCTTTCTTTTATCTATTCTGTTTTGTAATGAAGGACTCTGAACACGTACACACACTCCTACAAAGGAGCCATTAAACTGAATTACGTCTTCAAGTCCCACTTTCACCTCAGAGCTCTGAGTCATCGAACAGTTACACAACTCATTTTGCTGCTCAGTTACACCTCCACGTCCACGTCCCTACACCTCCACAGCTGTCTGTCTGTCTGTCCGTCTGTTAGGGAACAGCTGAACGTCAAAGAAACACGGGGCCGCGACTCAGTTTTGATTTCTCAAACCACCTCTAAACGCCGCTCGACACAGACTGAGAGCTCTCGGTTAGTCGAATGTAAATGAATTTTTCTCCCACTTGTGTCGTCACTAAGCAGACTGGTAACCTTTACTTTTGATACTTTAAGTATATTAAGCTGATAATACTTACATATTTTTATTTACGTGACATTTTACAATGCAGGACTTGCAGTACCGGGCTTGCAGGACCTGAACTGAGTTTACTATAAAATATGAAAACCATCCTTATTCCATTTGCCCCTTAAATGTGAGAAACTAATAACACACTTCCTGAGTAAGAATATCAACTGTATCAATATTATTCCTCTTGAAAAACGATGTCAAGTGAGTATGAGAACCTGCCGTCAGCTGCTGTTTCCAAGACGAAGAATGAACCATGGAGCTCAAAATATTATTTCTCTGTGTTCATCTGAATAATGTCTGTTGCCTTTTACTATTATTCTCCTTCTGTTGGTTAATTATTTTACCTCTAATCTGTTCTGTTCTGTTTTTTGCATTTATCTAACCAGTTGAATGTCTTGTTAATAAATAAGCTAAATGAAGTAAAACCAATAAGCATTGACCTTGTGTGTTATTTTTCAGATCATTTTAAATATGTTGTTGTAACCTGTTGTGGATGGCAGAAATATTCTTTGTATTTTAGTTTCTTTTTAATTTAAAGTATAGGGATGAAAATACCACACAACACACACACACACACACACACACACAGAGCTGGTGTACCTGCAGTAGCTCTTTAGCTGAGCCTCTCTTCTCCACGTCCATCTCCAGACATCGGTTCAGGAAGTCTCTGAATGTCGTCGACAGTTTCTCCGGGTTCTGCAGCTCCGGCGTCCCGTTGGTTGCTATGAGATACAGCGCCTTGGCAACACACACAAGCAACATGTCAATCTACATCCCATGAAGTGAACATGTTTAAATCACTGTGTGGGATTTTAAAATCTGTTACTTTGGTGCCATCCAGTGGTGGGTCGAAGAATGACAGTAAAACACACTCAGTACTTTCACAAAACAGAACCTCACCCTGAGTGGATTTTCATTCAGGTACGGCGGCTCCCCCTCCACCATCTCTATGGCCATGATGCCCAGAGACCAGATGTCCACTTTGGGGCCGTAGGCTTTACGGGTCACGACCTCCGGGGCCATCCAGTACGGGGTACCGACCATGGTGCTGCGTTTACTCTGCTCCGGAGTGATCTGAGCGCAGAACCCAAAGTCAGCTGGGAGGAAAAAGAGGAAACACAGAGTGAGTCATAATGTTTGAAATTCTCTCTTCAGATAAATCAAGACTTTTATTGTTGAATCAAACCTTTACATAATGTTTAATAAATCTAATGTAGATGACAGTATGAAGGCTCATTTGAACCATAGAGAAGCTCAAGTAAATCCCAACAAATAAAACTATTTATCATCTACTAATAATCAATGATGCAGCTTAAATACTAATAGCATGGTTGAACCTATGTCAATTTCCTCTGTGGTTCAACTGAAATTCAACACTGGTCACAACAGAGTCAGAGCGCCCCCTGCTGGTCAAACTACAAAGCAAGTAGCCACAGAGTAGAATATAAGTAGAGTCGTAGTAAAAACACTGGATGAATGAAATGACAGGACGTCTGCGGCTGATGTGGACTGACTGAGTTTGACGGAGCCGTCCATGCCCAGCAGGATGTTGTCGCTCTTGATGTCTCGATGGATGACCTGGTTCGAGTGGAGGAACTCCAACGCCTGGAGACACTAGAGATACAGAGACGGAGAGACAGTCAGTGGGAGAGACCACGTCGCTCTGTATGACAGAGAGGACTGGGGATCGCTCAGCAAACATATTACACACTTTACAAAATGGAGAAAAACATTCAAAACATTTCAAAAGGGCTGCAACTAACGGTTATTTTCATTAACGATCAATCTGTAAATTATACTTTCGATTAATTGATTGGTTGTTTAGTCTATAAAATGTCAGAAAATGGTGACGACTGTTGATCAGTGTTTCTCAAAACCTCAGACGTCCTCAGATGTCCACAAACCAAAGATAATCAGTTTACTGTCACAGAGAAGTAACGAATCTAAAAGCTCCTTCAAATATAAATTGAAATTCTACAATCACTTAAAATCAAGGGACCCTCATTAACAGTCATCCACAAATACCCAGATATTGATTGGTTGTTTAGTCTATAAAATGTCAGTAAAAGTGACGTGTTGATCATTGTTTCTGAACAACCACAAACTGTGGCAGAATATCTGACCACTATGACTGATCAGATTCTGAGAAAGACCCTGACTCGGTACAGACTCGGTGGACACAGCCTGACTCGAGGGACTGGTCGTGACAGGCAGACCGGGCTGCACAGAGAGGACAGGCTGTGTTCACGGTCGACAGAAAACAATAGTGACAGAGAAGTGTTTTTTTTTTCTACACTGCCACAAATGTGCAGAAATTAGAGCATTATTTTCCCCCAAAATTCAACACAAAGAGCAAGACACGGCAGACTGGCAGCTAAACATCTGGCCTCTTGCTATAATCATTCTTAATATTTGTTTGCTTTGGCAACATTAGCGCCGTCTGTTCATGCCAAGAAAGCTCATTAAATTGAAGAGAAAGAGAAAGAGAAAGAGAGAGAGAGAGAGAGAGAGAGAGAGAGAGAGAGAGAGAGACAGGGTGGAAATATATATATATATATATAGAGAGACTTTTTTTAAAAAACTTTGGTCCAAAGACCATCTCACCATATTTAGCAGAATATTGAACATTTTTGTGATGAACGTCTCCTCGTCGTTAATCACACTGTGATAGTTGTAATCAACGTTTAGTCCAGATTCACGGTGGAGGTCAGAGTCCAGCAGTGGCTCAGAGATCTGAGGAATGTGCTTCATGTGGAGAAACTTCGCTAGAAACAGAGATCATTTCTTTTTGAAAACATGGCTGCCCTTATTTAATAAATGGACGGCTGCCACTGACGGGGCTCCTGCTCAAATGACACCCAATGCACTTGAAAATGTGACATACAAGATTTTGTGTAGTTTTGAAATACATTATGCATCAGGTTCACTGTCAACGTTTCTATTTTACTGGTGTCTTTTTCTTCTCATTTTCTTCCATTGTTACTTTTCTTTTGCTGTATTACTTGGTTTTGGTTTGGTTTTTACCTCCTCAGTCTTTATTCTCAGTCATTTTACCGTTTGACTCCAATCTTTTGAGATCTTTTCCATTTTCTACTCTGCTTTATTTTTCATATGAATACAATTTTATATTGTGTTGACCTTGTACCTTTGACATTCAAGAAAATTATTTTGTATTTGAAATGTAAAATGGAAGGAAAAATATATCACAAAAATCTTTGTTGTATTGTATTCCTGCTCCTGTTTTAACAAACTGTAGAGTTTTTAAGATCAGGGATGAGTTTCAATATTACAAAGGGACCATCATTGTTCTCGGTGGATGAATTCATCACAATAAGCAGATTGTTCTTGTTGTGTCACTTGTTTCCAGTCGCTGAGCGTGTGACTAATGAGTCTAACAGATCTGAGTCTGAGGTGAGGCGAGCTGCAGCACCGGAGTCCAGACAGATCGACCACATGTCCCAGTGTGGTGCTTTCTGCTGAGCGGAGCTGTTTCAAGTCTCCACTCTTTATATCAAAACAAACAGTATGAACCACCTGCTCCTTTAAAAGCCAAAAAAAAGTGAGCTTCTGTGGTCTGGGAGATGCCAAACTCTGAATAATCTCCGCTAAGTCTGATGTCAAGACAGATGATGTCAAAGTGGGCGTTCTTTTAGTCATTTCCTGCCGTTTCGTGTCTCTTACCTCTCTGCACACAGCAGCTATCTGGGCTTCGTCCATGCAGGTTTCCGTGACGACGTCAGTCAACGAGCCTCCGGCCAGGTACTCCATCACCACCCACAGCTCGTCACCCACCAGGTAACTGTGGAAACATCAATATGTGCTGATATTTATATCAATCATATGACTTGTACAGAAGACTGTGTTTCAGAACCAGAGGGGACTGAAATATTATATATTACAAAATATTCAAACACAAGATATCATTTTCAACGGCTGCTCTATAAATTCAGGAGGAACATTTAGGTTGAAGGAGTCAGAGAATTTCTAAATATTTCTGTCATCATCAAATCTTGAGATCAGTTTGCGAGTTTGTCCTTAAATGTTGTGAATGTAGTTCATCACTTCAACAGTTAATTCAGTTTTATTAGTTTAGTCTTCTCTGACCCTGAGAGGATCTGATTAACTGAGTCTACGTTCTCTCTGTCATATCACACCTTTATCATATAGTTTATCCTAATTTTTCATTATTTTTTTGTGCTTCTTGGCTTTAAGCTGTAAAGGATGTTATAATACAACTAGATATTATGTTTAAAAGTACTTTGTAATAAGGGGAACTTTGAACTGGGGAAAACCTCAGAAATATACATGTTACTGGTTGTTTTTATGGGTCAGCTTTAGTGTTTCACAGACCATCATTAACCAAACAACATTTGATTCCCACTTAACTCTGAAATAATGAGCATAATATGAAATAAATACATGGAGATAAATATAAACAGTATTCAAAGGCATTTAAAAGATACAAAACACACACAGTGACAGTAATGTCGTCTCCATGACGACGATAGCGTTACAGTGTTGCATGTACTCTTCGATGTCTCTGAAGACAAAAAGGTAACTACGGCAACCAGACACCCACCCCTCCTCCTCCATGTACAGTGGGTTGGCATGGCAACAGCAACACTGAACTGGACGACCTCCTCACAGTTCTCCGTTAATATCTACAGAGCTTCTGCGCCTCAAACATCTGGAACATCACAGATGTGTTTCCAGTGGAAGTTTGGGAACTTTGCATTTGGCTTGTTTTACAGCAGGCTGTGTGTGCTTTTTTTTTTTACTTCTTTCATACCAGTCCACAGTATTCAATATTATTTTTTGTTAGAACAGCCACATTAACAGAAGGATCACAGCCGAGTGCGAACCTGCCAAAACTAAATATAATCCTCCAGCTTTGAAAGCTGCAGCCTCCAGACGGGTTTGTCTGCTGACAGGAGTTCTCTCAGTTCATCAGTAAAAGTTGCTCTCAGCAGTTTTGTGAAAGATGAAACTCTTAATTAGGAACTTTTAGGAGGATTCCTTGTGGTACAATTAGATCTTATGTGAATATGACCTCTGATCTTTGGCCAAAGAACTGTGAGTCCACTGAACCTCAGCTGATCTGTTGGTAAATGTTTAGTTTAATAAAACATGATGTTCCAACTTGATTATAGAAGAAGCCAGTTTTTAGGTCACAAAAGCACTTTGATGTGGTTATAAACTGTCATAACAATGAAATGAAAATCATGTAAATGGTGACACACTGTTGGTCCTACAGCAGAGAACTGGGTCGAAATAATCAGAGATCCATGAGATGGAAAGATTTCTGGTCGGTGGATCAGTCTGAATGTACGTCAGGGTGTAATGGAGGAGTCGCGAACAGCCACAGCGAGCTGCTAGATGATGAGCTGCAGGCGACGGCTGAACAACTCTGCCTCCTCTGCGAGGAACCGACTACTCACACCGTGCACGACATGAAACCAGACTGTTGTTGTTAATGAACTATTTGTGTATAGGTGCTGAAATGTCACAGTACAGGGGTCACGGTCTGGTCCATGTGCAGGTAATATGGTTTGCAGAATGATGCACGTCAAAGTTAACAAGTGTGAGTTCCAGCTGAAAACTTCCAGCCACGTGTCATCAGCAGCATGTGCTGAGGTTACAACAACAAACTGACTGGCGACTGAATCAGAGACTTCCAGCTACTGGAGCTGGAAGAGCTGACCGTGTCCTAGTTATCAGTTTTATTTTTTATTATTCTATTTATTTTCCGACTTTGTAGCATAAGACATGTTTTTTTTTTGCCTCAGTGTTTGTACAGTGTGACACTTTTTAAAGTTGCCAGTGGGCAAAATACTTCTTCACCCCGAGCAACATGATTTAATCTGTTATTGACGCTTGTTGTTGTCAAAATTAATTAAAAGAAACAGATCCTTGTGCACGTGCATGTTTTTTCTGCTGAACCATGACTCTGAACTGTGATGAACAGAACTAGAGCTGCAATGATTAATCAATTAATAATCAATTATTAAATTCTTCACCAACTATTTTGATAAACAATCAATCGTTTTGAGTCATTTTTTAAATAAAAAATTATAAATATTCTCTGATGTCACAGCTTCTCAAATGTGAGTTAATTCTGTTGTCTTTAGTCCTTTATGACCGTAATTAAATAGCTCTGTCAGGCTTTGGACAACAGTGATCAACGCTTTTCACCATTTTTTGACATTATACGGACCACAAATTGATTAATAATCGATTATTGGTAGATTAGTGGTAGAAAATAATTGACACATTATGAAAATCATTTTTATTTGCAGCCCTGAACCGAACTGTGACTTCTGTGTACTGTTACAACCCCAAAGATGAAATAAAGGCTGATTGTTGACTGACTTCTTTATGAAAATAATGTTATAGTGACAAAAACAGAATGAAAACAAGGAAGACGCTCCGTGATGGAGTCTGTGTGTGTGTTTGTCTAACCTGTCCAGGTAGTTGACTATGTTGGGGTTCTTATTTTCCCTCATCACCAGAATCTCATTGATGATCAGCTCCTTTTTCGGCTGCTGCTGCAGGTTCATCTGTTTAATGGCGACCTGAGAGAAAAGAGAAATATTTCACTTTTCACCACAGTTCAGGCTTAAATTAAATTCATGCAGATAAAATGTGAAAGAAAAACTGAAAGCTGAGAGGCTGGAGAAAGTGGGGAGGAAAACAATATAAGAAAGACAAATAGACAGACAGATTTATTAGAAGAAAAAGATAATGTGACAGGGAATAAAAGACAAAGAGGATGAAAAGGAAAATAATAAGAAACTGAGGACAGACGACAGACAGCCAGTAAAGGCAGCGAGGAGGGGGAATTCTCTAAATCCAAAAGGCAGTAAAAGGTTGTTAGGCAGACATTAAAAAGTGAGCACACACGCTAATCCTCAGAGAGTGAAACTGAGCAGGATTAGCATGACGGACGAGCCGAGCTCCTTTTAAAATTAACCTGGAAGTCACAGTTATTGAAGCCAGACTTAAATCCATTTACTGCCACAATGTTCCCGATGTGGAAGCTGCAGCAGAACTCACTGTTCTCTTCCCCTCAAGTCTCTCTGCTTCTCTTCTTCACTTTATTTTACCTGATTAAAGGCTGACACTCTGGATGAACCTACGTTTCTTTTAAAGCCTTGAACATCGAACACGTCTCAACTCAGTCTGAACTTTATTTCTCCCTAAATTTGCAATTTAAACCATTTCGTCTTTCTTAGTCTGAGAAATTAATTTTTACACACTTCAGAATCATGGTTCAGCTTAATTTGACTTTAAAAGGACAGTTCACCCCAGAATCATAAATATTTATTTTTATCTGTAGTGTTGTTTATCCATCTAGATCATTTTGGTGTGAGTTGCAGAGTTTTGGAGATATCAGCCACATGTATGACTTCTCTCCAATATAATGGAACTATTTTCTTTCTACTGAAGTGCACCCATCAGCCGTATTACCGTGCAAAAGGTGAAAACATAAATGTTTACATCCTGCAACGTCGTGAGCATGAGCCTCTTGTCCATGAGTGGATGCACTCTTCCTCCTGCACAGTGATTCAGTAATACAACCTTTTTTGGTGCTTTGAGCATCAAAGCCATCTAGTTCCATTACATCAGAGAGAAGACAGACGTCTCTATGGCTGATGGCTGATCTCCAAAACTCACAAATTCACATAAAAACTATCAAGGGCTCATGTGTCCAAAGCCAAGCTATGTTTTATTTACCCAGATGTGAATCCCAGCTGTGACAAACGTAGAAGAGGTGTTGCTTCCCTTTTATCCACATGTCCTAGACGTGTCCTATCCTGGAAAAATACTGGAGGGACATTTTCCAAACCTTATCCCTAATCCTCAGTTTTGACCTAGAACCCAGCCCTCTGGTCGCCCTTTTTGGCACCACTGGAGAAGATGACGTGCGCCTGACTCCAAATCAAATGCTGTGCACTGTCCTTCACCTCTCTTTTGGCCAGAAGTGCAGTATTACTAAGATGGGATGCATCCCCCGATCACCAACGCTCAGTGACTGAGGGACACGATGTCCTGTCTTAACTTGAAAAGATGCACTACTCACTTTGAAACTCAAACAATAAATTCCTGTGTGTGGAACTTTCCTGGAATACTTTAAGAATCTGCAGTCAACCTGAAGACTTATTCCCTCACTCTCTTCTGGTCTTTTGTCTTCCTGGTGATATTTACCTCCTGTCCTGTAGCAATGTCTATAGCTGTGTACACAGTCCCAGAGGCTCTGAAAAAGACAGCAGAGACATCATACAGTAAGTCATCAATTCTTTGTTGGATGAAAACTTCTGTTGTTTCTTAAAGGTACCATGTAGGTACTGCAGTCAGCACCCTGTTGCACCTGTGGCGTGCGAGCACGAGCATCCTGGGCATCGGTCAAAACAGTGACATGGCTTACACAAGACCGAACTTGATTGACCGGCATCGTGTCGATAAATGAGGTAAGAAAAAGTTAAAGCTTGCAGATCCTCTAAAACCTCGCAGATCAACTAAACTCATCTAAAACACTTGACAGAAACAAAATAAAACTCACCAAAAACTTCTGGGTTCCTCTTTCTACCGTTTCAACAATTACCAACTCTGGTTTGGTTGAAGGAAACCTTTAATTCACTAAGTTAGAGGAGAAAATATTCTGGCTCTTGACGCCATTTCTCCCCATTGTTTCTCTGTCCAACCTCTGCTCCTCTCCTTATATTTTCACATCTTAACGCAGCAAATTAAGGGTTTATTTCAACCAAACCAAAGTGGATGATGGTTAAAGTCAAAGTCTAATATTAGTTTGTAAATATAAACCTCTGTGCTAAATTAGGTCTGGGTCATTCATTCACAGACACTCAGCAACATAAAACTTATTAAATATTGTGTGCCGAGTGTTCAAAGACTTCAAACGTAACTCTGGGTTTAGCAGAATTGTGGAATATTACTGTTTTATTTACACATCAAACATCAGTTAGTGTCTGGAGTCAATATTTTACAAAGGTCATTTGAGAAATTCTCTTGCAGGTGTGAATAAAAAGCCTTAAAATTCCCAGATCGTACATGTGTAAAGCTGTTGATGCTGTTTTAGATAAAGCGTGTGTCTTGACATGATGGACTTGTAGCTTACCCCTGTCCGATCTTCTCGAAGCGTGTATATTTCTTCTTGGGGTCTCCCACACTGACAATCGTCCCTGAGTTAAAGAAAGAGAGAGAAAGAGAGAAACACTCATCAGACTGATCAAAACAAACTGCATGAGAGCGAGATAAAGAAAATCCAGCCCTTTAATCCACATCTGGATGGTATTTATATGTTGATTTTACAGTACCACTGAATTTGAATGGATAGAAGAGTCAGGTGACTTTCTATTCATCCACATTCTGCTCTATGTTCATCACACTCAGGTCAATGCAGCATGCTGACTGGGAGAAAGAGCAGAGAGAAGAGAGGACGGAGAGAAGGAACGAGGGATGAGACTAAAACAAACTAAACATGTCAGAAAAAAATGTTTGAAGATGCAAAGGAAATCATGAAAAAGTAAAAAAAAAAACAGTCAATTCAGGAAGGAAAGAGTGATGAAGAAGAAAGAAAAAACTGGCAGACAGCTGAGACAGTGCTGAACAGAAAGAAAGAAAGAAATGATGGAGGCCAAGAGTCAAGAAAGAAAGAATAAGGCAGAGAAGGAAGGAATCAAGAAAGAAGGAAAGGACAAATCAAGCAAGGAGGGAAGGAGTCAAGAGAAAAAGGGAAATAATGAAGTGAGGAAGGAAGGAATCAAGAAAGAAAGAATGAAGTGAGGAGGGACAGGAAGGAAGGAAAGAAAGACTGAGGTCAGGAAGGAAGGAATCAAGAAAAAAGAGGGAAAGGAAGCATGAAGTGAGGGAGTCGTCACAAACGAAAAAAGGACTCAAAGAAGGAAGTGAGGAAGGAAAGGCATTAAGAAGAGAAGAAAAACTGAAGAGAGGAAGGAAGGAATCAAGAGAGAAAGAAAAAGTGAGGAAGGACTCAGAAAGAAAAGAAAGACTGAGGTCAGGAAGGAAAGAATCAAGAAAAAAGAGGGAAAGAAAGCATGAAGTGAGGGAGTCGTCACAAATGAAAGAAGGAATCAAAGAAGGAAGGGAGGAAGGAAGGAATCAAGAGGGAAAGTAAGAATGATGCAAACAAAGAGAAAAGGGAAAGAATCAAGAAATAAAGAAGGAAGGAGAAAAAGGGAGGAATGGAATGGAAAGCAAGAATGATAGGAGGAAGGAAGGAATCAGGAAAGAAAGAAGGAAATTAAAGAAGAAGAAAAGAAAGAAAGAAAGACATGAAGGAAAGAAGGAGTCAAGAAGGAAAAGAGCTGAAGTTGCTCTGTCTGTCTGCAGTAATCAGAGTCCACAGCAGGAAAGTGATTAGAGGACAAAACTTGGAGTCACTCTGTAACCGCAGGAGACTGGATGATGGAAAGAGAGAGGACGACCAATCAGACGTGAGGATTGGACAGTGGGGGCGGGGACAGTGGATATCGGGCCTGTCAATCAGAGAGACAGACGGACAGACAGGCAGTATCCCGGTCTTACCAGTAGAGGGAGATCTGAGCACATCTGGACAGGCGTGGGGCATGATTTAAAAAATATATACAGGCTTTTATTTTCACGGGTCACAAATACACAACAACACAGTTCAATAAAGGGAGGAAGTTGTTCAAAATACGGGCTTTAATTCTGAAAGGCTGGGCCTTTATTTTAAATATATAGAGACTTTAAATAAAAATACAATAATAATAATAACCTTTTTCTACTTAGACAGTCATTAGTTTTATTCTTTTGGACTTTAAAAAGACACTTTCATTAAATTGCTCTGGACTCATACACATATTAAACATTACATCATTAAGAATTACTGCATCATTTGCACATTATCTTTTTGCAAAAACCTTCTCCTGAAAATGAAAGATGCAGGGATAGCTCTATAGCTCACAGCATGTTTAAAAATATATATGATTTCATTAGAAGATATGCTGGATGACCACAAAACTGAGCTTAACAGAGCTTTTTCACAGCCGCCATATTGATATGAAATGGTAAACACCAATGATACCGATTAAGGTCTCGTTCCATTTAATGCAGCAGAGCCTTTCCAGTGAGCCAACATGTACAGCAGCTGTAAACCTTAATCAATTATTAAATTAATTACCAGCTATTTTAATAATTAATCGGTTCGAGTAATTTTTTTAAAGAAAAAAAAATCTAAATTCTCTGATTCCAGCTTCTTAAATTACTCGTCTCTGACAGTAAACTGAATATCTTTCAGTTATGGGGGCGAAACAAAACATTTGAGGACGTCAGCTTGAGTTTTGAGAAACACTGACCAACATTTTTCACCATTTTCTGAAATTTTAAAGACCAAAACAACTAAACAATTAATCGAAAAAATAATCATTACCATGAAATAATAGTTAGTTACAGCTGCACCCTGACTTTCTTTGACCTAAATGGAACTGAACCTTAATCAGTATCATTGGTAACACCAGTGTTTATACTATTATTCAATGTCAGAATAGCTGCTGTGAAAAAGCTCTATTTAGTTCTTTAGTATTCATACTTCCCATCTGCTGCCTACTAGGTGTTCTGGGACTTTATGTTCATACAGATCAAGGTTTTTACTTTATTTTGATTTAAAATCAGGAGTATTATCATCTCAAAACATTAAAGAGACAGAAGCTCCTGTTTAACTTGTTAATATTCATATCTGCTCATGTTAACTGCTGCAATAAGTGAAGGAGAGCTGCAAGAAGAAAGGCTGTGGGTTTCCAGTGGTCTGCGTAAGAAACCACTGCAGACAATTCAAATACTTTTCTATCTGTGGTTCATTTCTGAGAAAAACGTCTTCTGTTAGCATCTGTCAGTTAACACGGCTCCGTCACCGAGCGTCAGGACAGAACAGTCAGGCCACCGTGTTGGAAACGTGACAATAAGAACAGAAACTGAACATTAACACCAAAGTTTTAAGCAACATTTGGAGACGCCGTAGGCAGTTTCTTTTGTTAGAAGTGATAACGTTATGTAACATCTCTCACAGAGCCTCACGAAGTTTGGCAAACACACCAACACTATAAAACCATTATTGTCATCGTGATAATGTGGAAGCCTGAAGTAAAAAAAACAAAAAAACAAGGACGGTTTTATGTGGGCACATCATGTAATTAGGAATTATGAAAATCACCATCAACCTCAGTTGAGCCTAAAATAAATCCCAACCCTGTGAGTGTGCATCTGAAGAGAACGTGATGAAGCAGCCTGTCAAAACTAAGAGTGTAAACCAGACTAAAATTAGCACTTGGAGACTCTGTCCTCACTGAACTACAGCAGGTAAAACCAGCATCAGAAATTTTAATTTTACAGAATAAATACAGAGGATAACAACGATTATTTATAGACAAAATACTTTACAAATCACAAGATACAACGCTAATATTAATGTTGATATTATATGAATGTAAAAACATGAGGCCTGTGCAGTTAAGACTTTTGTGCACTGACGTTAATGCACGTAATAAGACTGTAAGATTAAAACTTTGATTGTGACTCTGATGGCCTCCTAACTGGTCACAGCTCAGCGGTTTTAATCTTCCAACGTCCTCATAAAAGGTTTTAAAATGTATCAGTCGAGCACCTTGAACTTTGATTGACTTCAGAGAACAGTTTCAGTTTCTTTAACCGGGTGGAGTCACTGCTTCTCCTCAGATGATGCGAATATAATTTCTATAAATAAAATCTGAGCAGTGCTTCAGTTTCCCTTCTTTTTTTTTAAGCACTTACGTAGTTTCAGGAGAGGAGTTTCACAGCCTTTAAATAAGTTGTTTTCCAAAGCTAAAAGGTGCAAACTAACACCTGATGTACGACCAAATGGTATGGATGATCATCGTTATGATCTGTCTGCGTCTTTTAAATGAAACCAAACCAAATGTGTGTTTGTGTGCACGCTGCTCGTATGTCAGTCTCACAGCTGATCACGCATGTGGCCAAAAGTATGTGGACACCCAAACTTTACACTCATACATGACTATTGCTCATTTTTGACTCCTCTGGCTTAGACTTTCCACCACATGTTTGAACTTGGCTGCAGGGATTTACTCCCATTCAGCCAGCAGAGCATTAATGAGGTCCAACACTGATGATCAGGTCTGGCTCACGGTCTGTGTTCTTGTTCATCCCAGAGGTGTTGGGCGGGGTCGGTTTCAGGGCTCTGTGCAGACCAGCCAACTTCCTCCACACCAAACGAGGAAAAACATTTCATTACCGAGCTGGCTTTGTGCACAGGGGACTTTGGGTTTGTCCAGTTCCACTTTCAACATGACAAACTAAAGAACACTGTGGTCTGAAATATCAGCATACGCTAGTGCATCAAGATAACCCCAAACCATATAAATTAGCCATTAGCCCATGAATATGCATACTGTGTCCATGTACTTTTGGCCGTATAGTGTGGTGGTTCCTTTATTTAGCCCAGCAGTCTGCAACCTTTACGATCAAAAGACAGAAAGAAAACATCTGTCTGGAGCCACAACAATTAAATTCTCTCTTTGCCCTGAAGACTTTTTTTTATTTGGCATTCAAAGTGAGTTTATGGACACTCAAGAAGATGAGTCACCACCAAAATTTAAAGGAAAAGCGCCGGACAGAAGACATACACATAAGCTACGGCACACATTTTAGCTGACAAAATATTAAAACTTTTTAGGCAACTTTTTCTTTTTCTTTTTTTCTTTGACAGTCAGAGAATATAAGAATCACTTCACACTGTAAACAAAAATCGTACGTACAGCAGTACAGTAGATTTTTGCGTTTTGAGCCCAACTCAAACTTTTTGACTTTTGAAATAAACTTAAATTTGACAACTTATAAGCTTAAGTTGACATGATTTACTTTTCTTCTTTAGACAAACTTGAATCTTTGAGTTTTAGAAATTTCGTTCACTTCCACTTCAACGCTTTTTTGGGAGCTTCCGTAACTCATAGATTTACGTATATATCTAAAGAAGAAAAATAAATTATCTCAACAAAAGATTAGAAGTTGGTAAAACTTTCTCAAAACTTAAGAATTTGAGTAGAACTCACAACTCAAAGATCTATTGCAGGATGTTGACTTAAAATTGACTTTTTTCAGCTTTTTGGTTTTTACAATGTAGACCTACAACAATAATAAATGAAACTTTAAATATAAGAAAAAACTATCTTAGACCCCCGGTTTAGCCAGTGTGTGTATAGAATCTAAACTGTTGGTAATAAGACTTTTCAGTAAATCTATATAAAAATTAGGAGAAGTCACTCAGTAAAGTGCAGATCTCCACCAGGCAACGTCACCACTGCCAGATGCAACCAGTGGAGTTTTAAATAGTTTAAAAGTGTTTTCTTACGTAGTTTCTCCAGGATCTCCTCGTCCGACATCTTCTTCTTCCTGGTTTTGTCCTGGGGGCGGGGCACAGAGGGCCCAGGGGCGGGGCTTGCACTGGGGGGGCTGCTGGGAGCTCCTTCTGCAGGGGGGGCGGGGGTGACGGCGGCGGCAGCGGCCGTTGGCGGGGAGATGGGCGAGGTCGCAGCATCTTTGGTTGGAGGAGGAGGGAGCGGCTCGATCACTGAGCGAGTGTATATCTGGAGGAGTAACACGAGTTAAAATTTATTACTGAAGACAATCAAAAAATCAGAGAAAACATTAAATAGTCCGTCTGGATCGACAGTTTTATGACAATCACAATGACAACATATATATATATTCTTATCTTAATATACATTAACTGTAAGAACAGTTTGTCACCAGTCAGTTTATAATAAAAATGTTAAAGTGTAAAAAAAAAAAAGTTAAAAAAAAGTGTTGTAACTGAGCTGTGAGACGTTTGAGTCCGGCTCCGCTTTCAGACCGTCGGGATGAAAAGACGAATAACAACAGG
>JAJHUR010138153.1:285316-312534 GCA_027495735.1 Lutjanus campechanus
CACACACACACACACACACACACACACACACACACATCCCTGTGGTCTTATTAGAACGCTGAAGTGAGGCAGGACACGGGTCCATTTAAAGATTAATGGCTGAGACAAATCTAATGAACGAATTCTACCTGGACGTCAGTGAATGTCTCATCTGTGCAGTGCAGGGTGGAACAGAGCTGATGACGTGTCAAATGATTCAGCCAACTAACATCAAACGCCTCACTAGCGCCGACTTAAGATGCCTAAGACCAGATCAAACCTCTGAACGCATGCCAAGAATTTACGATTCACGGTGGAGACACAGGAATCACAGATAAGTGATGGAGGTGTTGTGCTGGCGGTGACCGTTTCATGTAGATGTGGCAGTCACACAAATCGACAGAGCGAGTGCACGGAACGCATGTGACACCTGATTTATTGCAACACACACCACACACACCTGTACATGTAGTCTTATATGTCAAATCAAGACACGACTACAACTTACAGTTTGATAACTTGGTGTGCATATAAATATGTGCTGTATGTCGACCGCAGCAGGAACATCAGACAGGTCGGACCGCTGTGTTTAACAAGATTGGGGGCGCAGTGACCCCCAATCTTGAGGCAGAGCAGGAAAAAAGGCAGTTGTAAAATTGCTTTAGAATTTACTCTTATGTGTTACCAGGCGAGCACACTGAGCACTTCAATGAACTGGTTAACAAGCACAAACTGCCATGAATTCAAACACCTCTGATCATTAACACGCTCATGACAGAAACTTGTGGCTCCACCATCTGAATGACTGCAGACTCGTCACGATGTCTGCCACTGATTCCAATTTTCTTGGCCTAATTCTGATTTCTGATTTTTTAAGGGTCTGACCTGCTGGTTCTGATTCCACATGATCTCGAGTGGAAGCAGATGTAAACAAACCAGAGACAGACACGGTGCAACAGTTTGTTGTAATAAAAGGGAGAACTTAAATGACTCTGGATGAGAAAATGTTTGAGGAGCTTGTTTATTCTTCAGTCAGAACAGGAGGTGAGATTTGTGAACAGCAGTCTGCTGCTGGCTAACATTAGCATGAAGAGCTACAAAGTTTACTGCTGTTTGGCGACACCATCAGCTGCTCTGTCCCGTCATAGACCGTCTTGTCTTCTCTTTATCCTGTTCTTGGAATCTATCGCTAACACTGACTTCATGCAAGCATGTGTCCGAGAGTGTGATGAGTGTGTGAATATCAGATATGTGGCCGTCACTGGTTCCAATCTCTGACCGGTTGATCAGTGCATCCTGAAAAAAAACCCTGTTAAAACTGTGAAGATGTGATATTTGTTGGGGCCTGTACCAAAGAAAATATTCTTTCATCTGAGGAATAAGATTTTTAGGCCAGGGCCTCTCTGCAGCACTACAGTACTTCATAGTACTTCAAAAAAACTGGAATTTTGATCTGGTTCTGTGATTTGGATACTGCACTTATGTTGCAACATTGCGATTTCAAGGATATTGCGATTAATTGTGCAGCACTAAGGTGTGTGAAGTGTGTTGATGTGACGCCAAAGTCTGCACATACATGCACTCAAGACGTAACAGTTATGCGGTGAAGTTACTGGGAGTTAGTTGGCTGAATTGTTTGACACCTCAAAATAGTGTGTGTGTGTGTGTGAGCTTGCATTGCGATTGTGGTGAGAATATTTCCGCGTTGTGATGATGTTTTGGCCAGTTTGAAGATGAGGTGGTTAGGATCAGGTTCAGGTTACATCAGGGTTTGGGTTAGTGATGTTAGTCGTCATGGTTACGTTCGGGGGCTCGGCGATGCAATAAATCAACGAGGGTCCTCACAAGTGTAGAGAGAGTGTGTGCGTCCTTACTGATTTGGTGTGCTCTGGTCGGGGGGCGATCACCGGCGGGGGCTCGGCCTCATCTTCATCCTCGTCCTCGGATACGGTTGCTATGGCGGGCGTCTCCGACACGGCCTTGGAGCTCTGCGTGATGTCACAGGGGAAGAGAGGGCGGGGCCTCAGTGACATCATTGTCACGTGAGCCAACAGCGATACCAGACCCATCATTGCCTCCTACTGTTTACTGTCTACAGCATGTCATCATGCAGAGACGTCCTCCTGCCCGTCTTTAGCTCTTCTTCTCTGAATTTAACCCTCCCTCCTCGCCGTTTCCCTCTCTGTCTTTCCACCCTGTTTTCTTTCCCTTCTCTCGCCTTCCTCTCGTCATCACTGTTGCTGTCTGAGCGCTCTGGTCGTGTCTGGCGTCTGATGCCACTAGTCACACATCCTCCTCTCCATCCCTCTCTTCTTCTCTCCTCTATCTCTCTCTCTGATAGTCTGACGCTCGGCTGGTGGCCAAGCTGCAGAGACGGGGAGACGGTGAGAGGAGGAAAAGATGCTGATTCACAATGCAGAGAGAGAGAGAGAGAGAGAGAGAGAGAGAGGAAGAGGAGTGGCATCATCATCACTTCCTCTTCCCTTCTTCTCTTTATTCTCACCTTCATAGTTTTCTTTAAAGGCACCTTTAGGCAACCTTTGCACAGCTGCGAAAAGCTTCCACGTTTATTTCAATAAGAAACACAGAGTCTGGAGGTGTATTAAAACTACACCAGCCAATCAGATGTGCACTGGCACGTATCAGGTAGAATACCTGTGTCCTTTTAACCTGGTACAAACTGTACAGGTATGTTAGGACACGGGAAAAATGCTTATTTCCCTGATATAAATAAAAATGAAGTGTTTTACAATTTACAGATGAGGAGTTCATTAACAAAAACAGATAAACACCATTCTTACAACGAATAAACCAACACCTGTTGGACTGATATTTAAAAAAATCAAGATTTAGAAAAATAAATAAAAATAGAGATATCTGTTGCTAATGACTCCTTCAAACATCCCCTCATTTAATTCATTTTAAATATCAGGATGCAACTAGTAATTTCACAGCTGTTTGGATTTTTTAATTATTATTATTATATAATCATAATGTCTGTGGTTTCCTGATTATAATTCCATCAGACAGACTTTGCTAAACATACATTTAAGGGTAACTTTGGTATTTTTCAGTGTGGACAACAAGTTTTGAAACTGGTCCAGTACTGAGTGAGACCGCAGCCGTGAAACAACCTTACATGAATAAATACCCAGATAATAAAAGGCCTTCAACCTGATAATTTATCAGTCCTATCAAATGAATAGTTGGATATTTTGGGAAATACTCCATTATTATTATTCTAATAAGAATTAAATGAGAAGATTGATACTCTAATGTCTGTACAGTACACATGAAGCTACAGTCTGAGCCTCCAAAGTTCACTGATTAACATGTTATATCTTGTTTCTTTGATCCAGAGAAAAACCAAAGTGAATAAAGTTTCAAGGATGTTACATTTTTGTTTTTTTTTAGCAGAAACCTCCTTCTAAACTGAGCTAACCGGCTGCTGACTGTGGCTTTATGAGATATGAGAGTGTATCGATCCTTTTAACTAACAAAGGACAAAAAAAACTATTCCCTTGATGAACATCCTGAGTGCTTTTAGTGTCTTTTCAGTAGTCTGATGTTCAGCGCTATTATAATAAAATGACTGGTGCACAGTGCTCTGTATTGTCCTAAAGCATCCTCAACTGTACTGAGGGAACATCATCTATACTAGATTTAGTTTTTTAGAATTTATAATTGAAACCTTTGTTGATTTACAACTTCATCCTGTATAATCCTGCAACACAAAGTATTTGTAGTATTTTACAAACAAAGGAAACAAAATCCTGCATCTTATCACAATGTCTCCAGCCTCATTCACTTCTTTTTACTCTCTCCTCTCACCTCTGTTTTCTATCACTCTCCCTCTGATTTCACTCCATCAGTTACTTCCTCTCCGTCTGCAGACACTGCAGCTCCTCTCGTGCTTCTCCGGTCTGTCTTGTCAAACGGTAGATTAAACCTCATCTCCTCCACTCCTTCTTCTAATCTCCTCATCGTCTCACTCTGCAGCTCTTCCCTCCTTCCTCTCTTAATCCTTTCATTCCTTGTTACCCTGACAGACTACAGACAGGCTCCATTTCCCTTCAAGATCATCTCTGCTCAAATGCACCCTCGACTTTGTTTACCCTCAAGCTCGCCTTCGGGTCTCTTCTAAAAGAAACCAAAGCCGCCATTTCTTGATTAATGTCGTGATTTTGATTTAAATTAATGTTTGTAGGGTCACTATTGATGACCAAACGAGGAAGTACAATGGTGATTCAATCTATGGCCCACTCATTAAAGTACTGCAATATTTATGTATTTGCAGTAAAATGAATTGGTTGTCTGTGGCAACATTCCCAGAAAAAATGCTGGATTGAGTTACTGCTCATGCAAACCGAACATTTACTACAACTGCAGCTCCAAATTAAAAGCATTTAACTGGCAAAACTTTTATTATGAAGCAGTCACAGGAAATGTTTGTCAGTGAGCCACAGATGTATATAAGAACTAGACAGGGCACTGCTGCTCAGCCTTGCTGCTAATTTTTCCCGGTGGTCACTCACTCACTCACTCACTGCTGTAGCAAAAAATTCCCCGCTGGCCCAAAAACGCATTTTCCCCCGTAAGCCATCAATATAAATGAGACGTCTGTAAAACTGTTGACAGGACACCTCGAACTGCAAACAAAAGCGATTTTAAAAACTGTGACGTCTTCACAATCTGAGGTTTATGGGCCGAACAGGAACACGTGGGCAGGGCCGAGGAGGGAAACACTATTGTGCATATACAGTGGGCTGCATAACCAGGAAGTAAACCTGGAAACTAGAAAACTTTTTTGGCTCATGCACCAGGCGAGCAGCTCTCAGTGGACTGAACGAGCGGCATTTCTGCATTCACTATGTAGTTCATTATCTATAATACATCTACGCAGTGAACTCACCGCTATCATTCATTAGAAATGCATCTACAAAACCAGACAACGGTCACTTAAGGCATCTTTTGACGGCAGATCAGTTTGAAATATTGCAGGGAGTAAAAAGGGAACAAGAAGGAGCAGAACACAGTGAGCCAGTAATATGAAGAGCTGCAGGCATCAGGCTGCACACCTGCAAAACCCTCAGCCAGGTAACTCCAACTGTTCACAGACTCATGCTGTGTGCAGCATAAAATCAGATCACGTTTGCTCACAGAATAGGCTGGGGGAGAAAGCCAATTATCGCCTGACTTTTGTAGTAGTAGTTTGTTTTGCTGCCCCAGAATTGTGTGACCTCATTTGCTGCTGCCAGTGTCAGTCAGATCAACCTGAAAATCTTTAAAATCACCACTTGTGAGGTAGACTGTTCTCATCTCAGGCAGTAAATGTACAGACAATAACTTAGTAAACTATTAGTATTATTGGCATGTTCTGTTGACATCTCTCACAGAGACGTCTGAGTCTTATGTTGACTGTATGAGGGAAACAGGACACAGACGGAGGGAGTCTTACTGTTGTGACGGAGGAGCTGTAGGCATCTGTGTTTTTATCTGCAGGGGAAAAACACAATAAGGAGAAATTATAAAAAAAACAAGAGGAAAGAGGAAGATGCATGTGTGTGTGTGTGTGTGTGTGTGCGTGCTTGCATGTGTGTACCTGTGAAGCTCATGTATTTCTGGCTGTTGGTCGTTTCTTTTGAGTCGTAGAACTTTAAAACGTCGAGGACGGCCTGCGGATTCTTCTTCTGCTCCAGTTTGGTGATGTTGGATGTCTGCAGGAGCCGGGCCCACTGCTCCGGCATGCCCTACACATTCACACACACACACACACACACACACACACACACACACACACACACACATATATACATATGGATATAGTTTTACTTCTTTTTATATTCCATGTGCTCTGTGTAGTTTTTACTTAATTATGAGTGGTGTCAAAGACATACAGTATTTCCATCGCTTCATGATGAACAGTAAGTTTCAGGACAATACAACAACGCACACACACACACACACACACACACACACACACACACACACAGAGTCCTAACGAGGCAGCCTTGTCATATTTGTACTTCAGTCACATAACTGGGTCACATCTCAGCTCTCTTTCTACTCGTCTGTCTGGGTCAGTCCATCACACACACACACACACTCCTCCATCACTCCATCCCTTCACTCTCTTCACGTCTCATCTTTGCTTTATGTTAAACCATCATTTCATCCGTAAGTCCGGTGTGTCTGTTCACTCGCTGCTCTACTGTTGTTTACTCACCGGGTTTTATTCAGGTTCTGTCGATTTGAGTTAAAATGACAAATGTTTATTTGCATATCGACGTGCGTAAAAGTGAGGAGCAGGAGCTCTGTGTCCCAGATTACAGAAAAAGAAGGAGTAGCTCTGTGAGTGTGTGTGCACACATACTAACACACACACACACACACACACACACAGAGTTTAACTCCCAGCTAAAAGAGCCTGGTCAGGCGGATCAAGTGAGTCAGCTAAACAAGGCGTCTTTGTCTAATGTGATTATTTAAAAAGGTTCATTTGCCAAGTGTGTGTGTATCAAACACACACACAGACACACACAGACACACACACACACACTCTCTCTTATACACACACTTGCACGCAACAATGAGCATGGGTCCTTTGGTAAGCAATTAAAAAGTGATGTAAACACATCAGACACACAAACACACACTGTGGTTGTGTTGGGTGAATTTAGGAGCGTTACTACACACAGGGGGAACAAACGCACAACAGCATACACACACTTACAGTAAACTCTCCTGTAACAGCATCAAAGCCGACATGGATGGTGTGCTCAAAATCAGACGGCAGGGAGATCTCTGGGCGCTCCTTCTTCTTATAGGCTGAAAGAACAAAACAAATATTTTAAAATTATTTCAGATTGTCTGAGGAAACACAAACACGCTAATAAACATTGTGTGATGTTTACAATCCAGATTATACTTCTTAAATTGATATATTTCTAAATTTCAACCTTGAGGATACAGGATTACCCAGGAATTTATTTCCCTTTAAAATGAAGGTTTATGAGTGAAACACATCATAAAAACAAAAGGCTTTTAAGTCCTAACTTGGCTCGATGAGGCCGCAGACACTGATAACTCAATAATTAAATCGACTGTGACAGAAAATCCTTTTTTTTTAAAAAAACCTCCCTTGAAGCAGAGGCACAAAGAGATGCAGGTTCATTAAAATTCCTGGGAAGGTGTTAAATCCAGAGAGAAACAGTGAAATGGAAAAAAAGGGGAAGAAATACAGAGACAAACAGAGGGAAGCACAAGAGAGAAAATTAGGAAATAGAGGGTAGAAAATATGAATGGAAAGCAGATGGACGGAAAAATACAGGAAGAGGCAGAATCTGAGAGAAGGACGACAAAGGAGGAGACACCATATGTTGGAAAGGATGAGAGGTGATCCTCTGGGAAATCATATCCACTGAGAATCACAGACAGCAGACCCCCCCGGGACGACTAAAAATGATGCAGGACCAACAGACTCCCCCAAAGCATTGTGGGAAATCTGTCCCTGTCTGTGGAGGTGTACGGTGAGGTCGTTTGTCAACAAAAACAGGTGTGTCTGTTCCCCCAGAAACATCATATTAGACAAATAAAAGTATAAAACACTGTATTATTATTAAAATTAGACAAATAAAATATATAAAGAAATAGTTTAGTCTGTTTCAGCAGACCCTGTGTGTGTGTGTGCGTGCGTGCATGCATGTGTGCATGTGTGTATTGTCTAAAGTAGGCCAGCCATGTAAAACTGTTACAGCACTGCTTCCTGTCTCTGGACTGTGGTTCGAAGGTCAAACGGACGTAAACACACAGATGAATTAACAGTTAAACACTGTTTTATTTCCATAAGTTACTTGTTCTTATTGTTACTGACTGAGTTTGTCTGGATTCTGTTGTCCATCATCCATCATTTTATGTCCACTCTCCTACACCTCTATCAGAGCTGTGTTAAGTTACTGCTAACGCAAACAATTTCCTACTGCTGCTGTTTTACATTCAAAGCCTTCAACTTGTGAAACACAAAGTAGCTTTTATTGTGAAGCAGCCACAGGAAATACAATGTATTTATCAATAATGCAGGACTGAGGGATGTTACTAACAACTAATTTCCCTGTTAATTAAACAGAAACTTTAATCAAATTTAATCAAAACGCTTAAATATTACTTGTATTTAAAAGCCATTTGAAACTAGGCCTGGGCCATATAGCTAAGAAATCTACTGTGATAGTTTTAGTTTTATATCTGTAGCTATTGACAATTATTGATCATGTAGGTCATGACTGACAACATGTCGTGTTGTATTACTGGTTGTAGTGGACGGACGGACGGACGGAAGTCAGTCAAGGTGGCAGCAGTCAGACCATGACCTCCCGCAATCCAGCAAAACTTTCTACACTACACGTTCTACTCTGAGTTCCCTCCAAATGTCTGAGCCCCTCATCCTCTGATACAAAAAAACAACAACCTGTCTCGCGTGTCAGTGGGGCAACCGAACATCCCACCTGGTAGCTGATTGGCTGTTTGTTTGTCACATGTAGCATGTTTTTCTCTGCCAAAAGCTAAAGATACTGAAGACTCCCATTATTCTTTTTTTAACACTCGTATTAGTTCTTCAGTACTGTGTGAATGTGACCAACAAACAGCACAAGACTTTTACTGTGTCTGTGACTGCAAACCTGTTATTAGGACGAGGACAAGACGGCAAAATCTGTGAGCTGCTGCTCAGTCAGTCACTTACACTCTGTAAGTGACTGACTGGGCAGTAATACATTTTTGGTGACGACTAGTGAGGGTAGCAACGTTTAATCAAACCGAGTAGGACTAACAGCAATCGTTCATCAAAAGTGCGTCTAAAAGACATTTTCAACATAATTCTGAAATACGTCAGGCAGTGAGGAGCAGACATGTTGAGCTGTTAGATGAAGAGCAGCAGGCAACAGACTGCAGACCTCCAGCTGTTTAATGTCCAGTGGATCAGTCACATCTGGCTGATTATTGATCTGACTACTACTAAAAGCAGCATCAGATTCAATACCAATCCAGTGTAAAAAATATAGGGTCTGTTTCAGTACAGGTGCAGTAATCTCTGGGTGCACAGAGTCGCTGTATGGATGATGAAACAGACATTATTTTCTGGTTATAAGGAGATTACGAGTGAGCGAATCTGCCCTCGGTAATGACACAACAAGGCCAAACTCATCCGTCTCCATGAGCAGAACAACAGTGTAAACATGATTACATTCATTACATTACATTATTTTCATATGATGTCTACAGCTGGAAACACTGCACACTTTACTCGGTGTTCTGGCCTTTCCTACCACAGTGTAGTACGTTGATCTACACTGTAGATCTGAACTGATCTTTAGTTGGTAAATGTAGTCAGTTAAGCAAGAAATGTTCTTCTGCTGCAAAATCTGTTGTTCCATCTGCATCCAGTGATGTCACAGTGATGTTGCTGGCATTAAGGAAGAACTACAGGCTATTTCAGCTTGGATTTCTAGTCTCCATCTCTGGGTAACCAGGAGGTGTGCTAAAGGAGCATTTCTGTCAGCTAACATAATGTTCTAGTCACAAAGTAACAGCTGTAGGCGAATCTATCGCCCACTGACGATGGCCGAATCCATCGCCGGTTGGTTTTTTTTTGGCAATATTTGTCATTTTATTTTGCTAATGTCATGGTCTGCAGAGTGACAGCCGCTGCTCAACAACACACTCCCATCCAACAGCACAGAACACACCCACTCAGCCAGACCATGAGTGCACTGAGCTGGGTGAGGAGTGAGATGAAAAACAGCCTGCAGTCAGACTCTTGCACTCTTTTCATGCGGTGAATTAAGGATTTAATTCAACCAAACCAGAGTTGGTGACTGTTGGAAGATTAACAAAGATGGTTTTGGTCAGTTTTACATGTTTTTCTGTCAAGTTTGAATGAAGTGTTTTACGAGGACTTAACGAGCCAATTACACTCGTCTTAGCTGGATAAAGGAGAGAAACTTGAATTCAGAAGGTGTATTGTTGCATCTCTTTGTTTAAAAAGGAAAACAGGTGTGATAATATTTAATTTCTTGACACTTTCTGAGTAATTTTGGTTATTAGGCATTTCTGCACATCACCACACCTCTTAATGGTTGAGATGAAGCAGTAGTTTCCTAAAGAGGCGTCAAAGAAGCTCAGAGAAGCTACAGAGAGTTGAATTCTGCTGCAGAGCGTCTGATGGCAGCGTTGACACAATAAGGCCAGACTGATGTAAACTGTACCACACCGCTCTGATGCACAGAGGGAGGCTGAGGAAGAGGAAGCAGACACGCTGAGGAGGTGTGAATGCGTCCGCCGACTGCTGATCCAGCTCTAAGTATGGAGTAAGTGTGGTTTAATACGTAAGCCAAGCAGTGTCAGAGCCACATTAAACCAAGAGGTTAAACCCAGGTCAACAAGCTCAAACAGGTCATCATTTCTGAGTTCACTAGTTCAGGCTCTGGTATTAAATATTCTCACAGAGGTCTCTCTTATATCTGAAACCTTTATCTGCACTGATGATTTTGTGGTTTCTGCTGAATGGCAAGTCTAAATTTCCACAAAGACAATTAAACTGATGGATTTTCAAGGTCATGACTTTTTATCCCTGCTTGTTAAATTGATCTAAATGGTTCCCATGGCCAGGCGTGCTTTGCATGCAGGGATGCTGATGAGTGAAATACTTGTGCAGGTAGAAGCTTCACTAGGATCTTCTTTGCTTTTAGCTTCTTGCTTATAATCAGGCTGCACGATACAACATTTTAGTATCAACACAGTGATGTGTGCCACGCTGCGGGGCGCACAAATGTCACGAGAGGCAAAGGAACTCAAACACGTCACGCTACATCTTGTTTTGCTGCTTGATACAAACAGGAAACTTGCCAGGATGTTTTTTATCCCCATGTCTGATATGACTTAATGTAGTCTAGTTTTATATGGAAATAAAGGGATAGGTCACCCCAAAATAAAGATTCAGTCATTATGTACTCTCTATCTCATGTTTCACAGGAATACCACATGGCAGAACCTCCCAGGCTAAGTAGATGGTGACTAGTTTTCACACAGAAAAAAACAAAAAAATAACATAAAATGCCTCCATACTGCTTGTCAAAACATAATAATAAGTGTCCTAAAGCCCCGACATCCCCTTCATTTGCATACGCACACCGTGGCACTGTAGCTGAGGACCTACAGTGAAGATTCAGGCTAAAAACATGGTGTAAATGACGTCTTTCACATCAACTTGGCACATCGGGGCTTTAGGAGACTTTGATTACACCAGACGCACAGTATGGAGGCACTTTATTTTTTATTTTTTAACATTTGAAAACTGGTCACCATTCACTTGAATTGTTCGGGAGATTCTGTGACACTGTTTTCCTGTGAAAGTTTTGTGGACTAAAAAACTAAACCCGACCTTCAATCAGCATGAAGGTGAGAAGATAATGAATGAATCTTCATATTTTTTAAAATACAGAATGAAAAAAAGTCATTCATGAGTCAGTTCATTTGTGGTGAGTGAACAAAATCAACCGGGTCACTTAAAAGACACTTTTGTCACTGTCTGACATGATTTAATGGTTTCAGGCTGTATTCTTCTGCTACAAATGGAAAAATATGAGCGTTCTGAACTTACAAAAAGGCGACTAAAATGGTGGATTTTCAAGGTTATGACTTTTTATCCCAAATAACTGGATGATATAACAGAAATACCTTTCAAGGAAGAGATATGAGAGAAGAGATACAGTTTATAATCTCCAAAACCAACCATACTTCACTGCTTTTGTTTCCGCCAGGTAAAAGATTTTTTGGAGTCAGTAAATGATCATATTGATTTTCACTCTTCACACAGATAAGTGTTAAAACATTTAAAGGTTAAAATAAATGTGTAAAATTGCCACCTCTTCTCCCAAAAGTGGTCTCAGAACTCACTCTTATCGCCTCCTCCGGTCAGGATGAATCGGATCGAGCGGTCTTTCTTCTTCTTGTCCTCCGGGTTCGGTGGGAGGGGCTTGGAGCCGTGGTTGAGGGGGACGGGGTCCTTGTTGCAGGAGCCGATCATGGTGCTGGTGTTCCTCATGGGCGGAGCTGGGGGCTTGTCCTCGACCTCCCCATTATCAGACATCTTCAGCTAGGCTGCAGGCGACCGCTCCTGCACAGACAAACACCACCAATCACAAAGGAGACAGGTGGTGAGCGGCAGGAAAACCAACCAATCACAGAATTCATTCATTCTCTTATTTATTTATTTATTTATTCATTCATGTCCTACACTGCCCTGCAGATGTGCTGTCGTTTTATTCTACTGTTTGATCTGGTTTATTCTATTTTAGCTTATTTTTGTCTTCTATTTTATTTTACCGTTTTAAATCCTTTAAAAAACAGTTTTTTTTAAATTTTGTCTTATTATGTCTTATGTGATGCACTTTAAATAGCCTTGCCATTGAAATGTGCTATATAGGGATGTTAATGATTAATTATTGATCGATTAATCACTGTTCAGAATTTAACTGATTAAAAATTTATGAACTGAAAATGTATGTTTTGTGAACCATTGAGCAGCTGTTTGGAGCAACAACCTTATTGTTGTTTTTTATTCTGTTTGTTTTTGGTCGTGGTTCATAAATTAAGGTTGCAAATAACTAATGTGCTGCTCAAGTCGTTTAAATAAATGACAACTTAAAAAACAGGCATTTTGTATCTCATTTATTATAAACGATTGATTAGTGATTGATTGTGTTCAACTATCAGTTAAAGACAATGCACAGGATTTTAAACTCTAGTCCCTTACAAATAAAATTAAGCAAAAATGCTAAGATGCTACTGGTCTCCAGGGGTATAAAGTCCAGCTGTTCAGGTGTTTCTCTGTTCCCCGTTGAGGTCGACATCCCCTGAGTCACAACAACAACAACTGAGCTTTTCATACGATCATTTTTTTTTAAAAAGAAAAAAATATATAGATACTAAATATTGTTGATTGAAAAACAGGCTGTAAATTCAAAGTGAACGATGTGATGGGGGAAAAAATCATTATAATGAAAAGATTTCTCAAAATAGTATCTCAACGTTTTGAGAATTATTATTATTATTACTTAATATCTGAAAATAATAACCTCAAAATAATGGACTAGCTTAACTCTAGATAATGATTTAGTATCTAATGACATGCTAAGATGCTAAAGTTTCTCATTATAATGGCTCACAGAATCTTTTTCCTTCCCCTCACATTGGCAGACATTTATTATTTTAGTGTTTTTAATAGAAATATAACGAAAACAATATGAAAGACAAATTTAGCTTTTGATCAGAAAGTCAAAGTCCAGGCTACAAAAAGAAACAAAGAACTAACGAAGAGTTTCCATTCGCTCACTGAGTCTATTTGATCTACAAACACTCTGCTGACTAACCACGGCGTGTGTGTGTGTGTGTGTGTGTGTGTGTGTGTGTGTGTGTGTGTGTGTGTGTGACTCAGACCTAACTGCTGTGAGAAGGAAAAGAGCAACTTTCTGCCTCATCAAAAGATCACAAACACACAGTGCAACCTGGAGTATGAACAGACGGCTGAGGGACATTTTAATGACATAACTCCCTCATCATGCAAAAATACGCACAATCACACACTCAACTAAACTAACCTGCTCTGCTAAATAATGCTCCAGTGGAGACAAAGTCTATTTGGGTCAGAGCCACACAGAAAACACCAACACACACACACACACAGGGGATGTTTATTATAAGATGCTTATTATACGTGTTAACGATAGTTTCGTGATCATGTTTATTGTTAGATTATTAAGACATTTATAAAACAGAGGCTTATTAAAACAACACTTGATTTGTGAAAACAGGAGGTTTGTTAGGACTGACTTCCTGTGTTTACCTTCTCACTCAGACACATCTAACCAATGAGAGGAGGGAACGTTCCCATGTGGTCTTTAGTATCAAGAGAAACCAAACCATGGGGAAGATGTTTACCAGCTCATCCTCTGATTTAGACCAAAACTATACTGTAGGCTTCAAAATTTCTGATTTACTCAGAGTTGACAAACTTCACCAGAAGAAAAGAAAATGTTTTCACAAGCTTAGAACCACTCAAACTCAATCACCATACAGCTAAATTAGAACTCAATTATCACTGTGTCTATTTTCCTTCTTTTCTTCAGTTACTTTTCCCACTTCCACTTCCCACAGATTTGATCAGCAGCTGCTCTGTTTGCAGGGGTGTGATAGCACCACGCACATGGCTCTTTCTCACCACACAAGAGGGAGAAAATCTGACAAAAATTATAAGAAAATGTGGGAAAAAATTCCTCAATTTATTCATCAGCGGACTGAAAACAATAAGTTCACCCCAAAACTGAGCTGGAGACGGTTGCAGAGTTTCAAAGATATCGGCAGTCAGTGTTTTGCATGAACGCACTAAAAGAGCGGTGTTCATTGAACGTGCTACATTTTTTGTGAACGGTGAACTGAACAAATCAGTTTGCTGTCAGCTGATAAACACAGAAGTGTGGCCGCAGCAGAGAGAGAGAGAGAGAGAGAGAGAGAGAGAGAGAGCATGCAAATGTGAACAGAAATTTTGAGGTGGTATAAAAACTTTAGCTGATCATGAAGCAGAAAGTGTGTGAACTACACTGCAGACTGGAGTCTCTGTTACAGTGAGAAACAGACAGACAGATCCTCATCACATTCGCTCGTCTGCTGTCTTGTCTCCATCTTTATCTTCTTGCAGGTCTCATGTATTATGGTGCCTTCAATTTGAAGTGGAAAATCAGAATTACGACTTACCAGTTGAAAATTTCAACAGTATGTAAGCAAAGATATGCGTAATCCTGGCCACTAAATATTCATGTTTTAATTCAAAAACATGATTATTGCACACCATTTAGTAAGATGTCCTTATATAGACTCCAGTGCCACTGTGTAGTAGTAGGTTCTACCTAAAATATTTTTAAAAAGTAAGAAATTAACCAGTGAACTAGCTCATTTTTAGGACCATGAACTTAGTTCAAAATTCTAAATTATGAACTACGAACATTAGCTAGTTCATTTTAATCTATGTGAACTAAATGTGAACTTGCACAACAACTCAATAGCAACGTCTCTCTCCGGAAGTGATGACATGGTTACTCAAGACAATCCACAGACCCGTTGTGAGCAGTTTCATGTAGGAGCTGCCCTCTTTCTGCAGTAAAATTCACCAGAACAACTTAAGAAACTACAGGAACTACTTTCTTTTCTTCTAGGACGAAAGAAGCTCCTGCATGAAATTGCTCATAACAAGGTCTGTGGGTTATCTTGAGTAGCGAGGTCAGGGTTTTTGGATTTTTCAAATGTCTTTTTTTTGGTGCTCAAGTTCCATTACATCAGGGAGAAGGCAGACATCTCTATGGTTGATATCTTCAAAACTCTGCAACTGACACCAAAAAAATCTAGATGGGCAAATGGCACTACAGGGCAGGAGATTTTTTTTGTCCCTGTAAATGTAACAGTTTAACACTTTACAAACAGATTTATCATCAGGGACACACTGGCTTCACACAGAAGTTATAAGTTTTAGTTATAAGTAGAGAATGCATTAATAAAAATCTTTATTTTTTGTATTTTTAGAAGCCATTTGCAAAATACAATAAATAAGAAAACAAATAAAACAAAACTGGCACAGCTAGAGTAGGAAAAGGGGTGCGGTTTCCAGTGAAACAAGCAAAAACAAGCTCAAACTAACTTTTGAGGAACAGAAATAGGGATGAAGATTCACCTCACATACTCAGCATCAAAAATCCTTTTCAAAAGTTTTCACTGTAAATAGCTCAAACTGACGATGTCCCCTCCACACAGCAGCTGGGAGATCTTACCTGATCAGAGGCAGACGGTCATGTTTACAGCTTCAATCCACAATAAAAAAAACAACAACAACAACAGCAGAAATCACTCAGAATAATGAGAGAAGGTTGGATCCACTGAGAGTTTAAGTAGGAAGGAGAGTGACTGAGAGCGTGAGGTTGACCAATCGTGCCTCCCATAGACGGTGACGTCACGGCATGATGTCACAAGGTGAGTCACATGAGGAAGTGGGAAATACTGCAAACCATCAAACAAACACACACACACACACACACACACACACACACACTGCAGAGACTCTGGAAAGACAACAGGGAAACTAAAACACACAACTGTTTATTGTGTCTGCTGGATAAAAAGACGCACACATACACACACCAAGTCACACAGAGGTGGTGTGTTTACAGCCACGCATACAAACAATCATTGTTTACGGGGAGGTGATGCCCCCTTTCTTGTCTGTTGATCTAAAACACACACATCTCTCTCTCACACACACTTACTGAAAATGAATCACAGCCTAAAACCACCTTTAAACTTCAAAATAACTTTAAAAATAGCCTGACGGTAACATTATAACCCTTAGTCAATCTTTAACACACATGCAGACACACACACACTTTGGGGATGTGACAACAGAGGTCTCATATTTCAGACACTGCTGTCAGTTTCAGCAGAACCCTGTTATCAAACAAACCCGCACACTGTCTCCTACATGACAGACACACACACATCAGTTGACCTTCTAAAAATGGACGGGGATGAGCAAAGCAGTCGGAGGGTTTTCCCAACCGCATGCAGACTCCGTCCTTAAACAAGACACAGTCATCTGTTCCCTGAGACTGTGTCACTGAGCGAGGCTGTAACCCCACCTGTTTCTAGTCTCCCATCGACCTCTGACCCCCTGTCATAAGTTTGTTTCATCACTGACAGGTGTAGTGTTGAATATGAGGAGGTTACGTTCAGCAGGATTATGGACAAACTACTCGCCTGATTTTCATGAAACTTGGTGGAAGGGTGCAGCGTGGACTGAGGAAGAGCAGAATAAATTTTGGAGCTGATCTGAATCACAGGGCAGATACATAAATCATGTTTAACTTTCTTCAACACTGCAAGAATGGTTGATTGTAATACCTGCGTCTACGGCAAGATTAACTGAATTCGTCATAATTAAAGTGAACGTTGTGCCGAGACAAAACATATAAGAAAACATAACAACCACCTCGCACATCGCAGTGTAGGGCTGCACGGTGTGGTAAAAAAAAGAAAGTCACTTTGCGATTATTTTGACTGAAATTGCGATATGCAATACAATTAGTTGGAAAGATCATTTTTGCATTGCAGTTTTTATTTTTACTGAACCAAAAAACATTAAAATCGTGATGATGTGACATTTGTTGGGGCCTGTTACCAAATAAAGATGTTTTCTTTCATCTGAAGAACAAGATTTTTAGGCTACAGTTCTTTAATATAATGGTGTTTTCTCACACGCATTTCCTTTTTCAAAAAATGATGATTCGGTTCTGGTTTTGTGATTTGAATATCGCACTTGGCCGATTTCAATAATACTGTAATTAATTGTGCAGCCCTTGTTCAGTCTGTGAAATATCTCCAATTTAGATGAAAATAATCAAATGCACAGCTGACATGATGAGGCTCCATGTTTTCCATAACTCGATGTAACATCACAACTCGAAGAAACACAACAACACAACGTAACACAAAACAAAGCTACGCACAACATAAAAAAAAAAAATACTAAAAGACCAACATCAGGTTTTTTTTTTCATCAATTAATCCCTCGTTTACTTCATCTAATAATAATCTGAGAAACATCGAGACCTTAAGAACAAAACAAGACTTTCAAAACATTGAAGGACGAGAGAAAAGGTTTCAAACCTGAACATCTGAGAAGCTGCAACCATCAAACACAAACAGTCTGTGTTTACAGTGTGTAGAGACTGACTACACACACACACACACACACACACACACACACACAGTGTAAATGCAGTGTGGTGTTTATGACTGAGTGCACAGTGTCTGAGTGATGAGAAAATATCACAGTGTCAGAGACCTTATATGATATCTAGAATTACATCACACACACACACACACACACACACACACACACACAGGATGATTACAATGTGTCTCAGAGCTGTCATGGCCGACCCATCCATTTCTCATGTGACAACTTTCTCACATTTCATCACCTCCTCCTCCTCCTCCTCCTCCTCTCCTCTCCCTTTATTTCCTCCTTCATCGGTTCATCACACTCTGCTTCCTCCTGTCACCTCGCAGGATTCTCCATCTTTTCTCGTCCACCTCCGACTCTTTTTCCATCACCTGCTGAACCTTTACTTTTTGCTTCGACCACCTCTCCCTTTCCCTGAACTTGGAACTCAGTTTCTACCACTTTTGTCTCACCCATGTTTTCCTTTTCTCCACATCTCCTCTTCTTCACCCGTCTTCTCTCTCACTCCTCCTCTCCTCTGCTGCCCATCAGAGTGAATCACGCCTGATCACTTTCTGACCCACATTTCTCTGAATGTTCAGCCACAGAAACCGAGACTCTCTGCAGCTCTGAGTTTGTTATTCAATGACACAGCAGAACAAACTTTCGCCACATAAAATTGTCACTGCAAACATTTTTTAACAGTTATATTTTTCATATCCAACAGAGCAACAGTACCATTATACTGGAGTCAATGAATCTAAGTCTAATATTCACTCTCTGCTCTGTTTTTGGTCATAACCCACTCCTGAGGGAAATATGTGTCTCTTTAACTGTTAACTGCTCCACATGTTCACCAGGCAGCTGTTCTCTAACTGTGTCTGCCTGCTGTTTGATTAACTCGCTGTTAGAGATGAAACGGTAATAAAATGTCATATCACGATTACGGCGCGATTCCACCAGGCATGAACATCTGAAATGTCGCGTTATGGCTGCACCACATCTGCCGGAGCTGAATGCCAAATCAACAAAATCTGAGTATCGGGCAGGTTCACTTCCGTCCACTTCTGAAACACTGCTGGCGCAATCTGAAATGCCATCATGCCCTTTGTAATGTCAGTGTGCTCACGGATGCAAAAGAAACCCATGTTGTTTCTGCTCCTGCATCTCGGAGACTGGTGCAAACTTTGTTTGATGCAGGACTGAATTTACTGTGAGCTTTTCAAAGTGGTGATCAAAAACTGAAATACTAATCATCAGGAAGTTTATTGTTTCATCCCTGCTCACTGTACAATACTGAGCATCACAGATTGTTTTTTGCTGAAAAACAAGGACGTCTTGATCATCTTTAGATCTTGTACAAACTTTTTTTTTAATGTTGCAGTTTCTATCAACCTTTTCTAATGTCACAACTTCGAAATGTGCATAAAAACACACTGATGGAGACATGACTGACTCGACTGCTGATGGTTTTACTAAAGAAGAAGAAGTCTCCCACTTCCATCACAAATGATCTTTGGTCGAGCACAGACGCACAAACCAACAACAGCCAAATTTAGTTTTAGCCCGTCATCTAGTTACTCACAGGTCAATTAATGCCAGATGATATCACCTACCACCTGAGGCTGACTGTTTTTTTGTTTTTGTTGGATCCAGTTTATTCACAGATCCATGCGTACAAACTTTACACTTCACACATGCAGTGCACACACCAAAGTTCAATTTTGCACACATGTAATACTCTAATCCCTCCCATTAACTGTGAAGAGCAGAAACATAGTCTGGTGACTTTTGTCACCATGTAACAAAAATAAACATGTGGTTAACGCTGTCAAACGGTGGCAGTTTGGTTTGGTTTAGGCAACAAAAGTGCTTTGTGCTCTGTTTTTTTTTTTTGTTTTGACCAGCCCCTTTCACATTAGAGTCATCTGATCCATATTTACTATAAAAATATTGATTAGCGCAGCTCTAAAATGGAGAATCACTCAGTTCATATTTTACCCTCTCGTGTCTTCATCACGACAGCTCAGCAGCAGCCTTCAAAAGCTGATACCGAGTCTGTGGAAAAACACATTACGGCTGCTGGGATCACGACTCTGTCAGAGCAGAGGGAAACACTGAGGCCAGCGCAGTATTTACAGAAGAATGTATAAAAGATTGCGTGTGTGTGTGTGTGTTTGCTCTCCTAATGCAGCCATTAGTCACACGGTCATTTCAAAAGGCACAAGAGACCATCAGTCAATCAATAGTCACTGGAAAGAAGCGTACCAACACACACGACTTTATCTGATTACTGATCTGAGGAAATCGACCCCCCGTCACGATTCATATCGATACACAGATTAAATAAAACTCATCTCTCTCTATTTTACTGGTAAATAACAACAGAACTGAATCAAACAGAGATGATATTTTCAAAATGTACATCTAACAAACGCACAGGCAGATATGTTCATGTCCACGTGCAGAGACTTAAGCACGCACACACACACACACACACACATCTCAAAAGACAGTTGCCATTAAATCAGCACTTCCTGGAAATGCCATGTCAGCCTCTGTAGCCACGTTTACTGGAAGAAGACTTCTCTCTCTCACACACACACACACACACACACACAGAAGCATCCAAGCATACATTAACCCTCCCTGACGCATACATATACACACATTAGTGCGTGTCATTGCATTTTAAACGTGACACAGTCTTCACTATCTCCTCCTGCACTGCATCTCTTTATTCACACCGGCAAGAAGAAATCTGAAATGTTTGCTGCATTGCCACAACACTGCATTAGTTTGGATCGCTGTGGTTGTACACAACACACCATCACCTGCACCTACAGTCTGATTCATAACGTTTTGATGTTTCCTTTTTTTTTCATTTGTCCTCTGATCATTTCAAGACGACTCGGTAGAAGTGGGTCTTGCTAATGTTGGGTTTGTTGGTTTGAATGAAAGCTCAGGCAGCATCAGATAAAGATACTAACACCACAGACCCATTTAATGTGAATCAGGCTGAATTATTTCAAAACAAAGAAAACACACAAGCATAATTGTACAAAAAAGGAAAAAACCCTTTGCCAGCATACAGCCTGAGAGGCATATACATAATATATGCTCTCTAACCACGAGTGTGGGAAGACAGCGAGCTGCGTCATGAAAGAAATTGTTCACATATGTGTACTTTGTGTGTTACTGGAGGAATCCAGTAGAGGGCGCACCAGAGAACTCAGACCGTATAAATTTTTTGGGTTTGCATGATGCAAAAAATAAACATGGCGTCGCTAGAGGAGGCTACTATTTAGTTAATTCTGAGATCATGGCAGAAAAGGTATAGCAGCGCCAATGCATTATGGTTTTTTTGGCAACAATAACACATTATACAGATGGAGGTAACTGCAGACTCGCTCTGTTAGCTTGTCTTCAAAACTTTCTGTCATTGTTGTCACTGCTGATGTGCCTACTGATTCCCGACCCTGTCACGTCCCCACACTGCCCCTACTGTTCATGTCCGTATTGCATCTTACGGACACGTTGAGTTGATTTCCGAGAATGTGCACAACAAACACTTCAATCAGATGCAGGATGCACAATGCAGCTATCATGCACATGCAAACACGTAGTTTAAAGCAAGTAGAGTTTGATCTGCAGATCAAAAACTCAGGACACAGGCCAACGTACGCATCACCTCAAGATGTGGTCTGAAGCTCCTTCTCGCCAGATGCGGTAAAACTATAAATGCATCTGGTTCTTCAAAAGCACATGTAATTTCACATATGTGATCTTTACTGTGTACTGTGTGTTGTTTACCCCTGTGATGAAGGCAACATCATCTATGCCCGTACGTGTTTGTTGTAAGGCCCCTTGAGGCAAATCTGTGCTCATAAATAAAATTGACTTGACCAGCTAACTTTAATCAGACACCTTCGAGAACCGATGCAAAAGTGAGCAAAATGTAAAATGGTTGATCGTTCCAATTCTTGAAATGTGAGAATTTTCCTGTTTTCCTTTTCCTCCAAATGTCAAAAAAATAAAGAGACTTTGGACTCTTAGAATTGTAATGGGCTTTTTTTTTTTTACTGTATTGCGGCTGTATTTTACTGCACACACATGCACTCACACACACATGCACTCACACACACACACACACACACACACACACACACACACCCCTCCCTGCCTCCATCCTTGTTAAACATTTAGCTGAGCTTGCAGACCCAGCAGGGGGGATCCGCCCCAGTCGTAGCCCAGAAGAGTTCAGTGTCTCTGGGCATGGCAAGGCCACAGAGCCCCTGCCTGCTCCTGGATCTCCTGCTGTTACACACACACACACACACACACACACACACCACTGTGGGACACTCAGTACACACATGGCAGTAACAACCTGTGTGTGTTTGTGTGTGTGGAGGGAGGCAGGAGATAAATAAGACACATAAACAGGAAGACACAAAGAGGAAAAGAGACAGAGACAGATGAAAGGAGAGATGGAGACATCTCACAGTGGCCTGCTGGCCAAAAACACAACAAAAGAACAAAAGAGGAAGAAAGACGAGGAGTCGAGTGCATCGCTGAAACTCCCACCACAGCAGCATGAAGTGAAGAAATAAAGAGCAGAGACGCTGGACAGGTTTGACGGATCGAGACAAGGAAAGACCAGAGACAGAAAGAGGGGCGTGAATCGTGAGGAGAGATCAAATTTTGTCTCGTCTGCCGATTCCAGCACGTGTCGTCACGGTAATGAGACGAACCCCGAGGCCCGGGCTTCAAATGTATATTTTAACATATTTTACAGACCAGACCTGAGAGCATGTACTGTACACACATATACATGGATGTGCAAATCTCAGTGTACACACACACACACACACACACACACAGCCTCACTCACACAGAATCTATTTTCAGGTTTCTCCACACACACACACACACACACACACACACACACACGTCCCGACCACACCCATTATAATTTAGGTCTTTGAAGTTCCAACCTCGGGAGAGTCCCTGGTTTACACTGTTCATCCTGACTGTTCTTCTGTGTTCAAGACACTTTTTCAACTTCCATCTGCCTGATTAACACAAAACTGCTTTCTTTCTGTATTCTACATAAATATATTTATATAAATTGGGTTTGGGTTCTGGTAAAAATGAAATAATTACAGGTGGGCAGCGGTTTATTCCTGGAGAAATCAAAATTGAAAATGATGTGTAGTATTTTTAACATTTAAATCAGTTTATTCTGTGATATGAAGCCTAATCAGCCGTGTAAACCGTGAAAGTCTATGACACAACCTTTGACCCCACATCCGGTCAGATTATGGAACATCACCAATCCTACAGCCAGGCAGGCTGGCTGCTCAGGCTGTGATGAGGGCAGTTTATCACAACTGCCTAATAATAACATTTTACTGGACCTCAGTGAAACATACAGTCACAAGTGTAGCGCAGCTCCTTTAAGAACTGAGTGTGCGAGTGAAGGAGAGATGAGGAGGAGGTTACTAAACGCTGCAGCTTCTCCAGACCAAGAAAAGTCTTTTCTGTTATTTCCTAACAGCTGGAAAAGTGACGGGGTTCACCTGAAGTAAGCTGAGCAGGAAAGGCTAAAGTTAAGCTAGTGCTAACACAAGCGCTAAAATAAATCCATAACGATAAATCCAACACTGAATATCTTCTGTAGTTTTTTTATATGTTTTACCAGCTGTTGCAGTTTTTAGCATGTTGTTAGCCGCCCACTGGCAATCCCAGGATTCCTTGGTTTGAGCCTGTCGACCAATCAGAGGCCGTCTTCCCGTCTTGTCATGTGCGACAGCACTGATCCACAGATGTATTAATGGATCCATACAGAGATTAACCTTTCAAAATAAAATTTGCGGTGATAGCGGTAATGAGCTCAACCCTGTAGTAGCTATTGTCAGAGAAGTGAGTATTTGAACTCAGAATGTTTCCTTAATCCCTGATGACATATCATGGTCATTTTATGATAAATTAAAGTAAATTTATATTAATTTCATTGTCAATTAATCAGTCGATTACTTTCACGATTATTCAGTCAATAGTTGTTTGATTTAAAATGTTAGAAAATAGTGAAAAATGAAACAAAAAACATGTTTCCAAAGCCTAAGCTGACGTCCTCAAATGTCTTGTTTGAAAAGTTAGACTTTTTTCCTTACCGATTAACTGATTATCAAAACAGTTGGCAATTAATTTAATAATCAATTAATAATCAATTAATTGTTGCAGCTCTAAAATATATTATATATTTCACCTTTAAAGTAGTGGAAGGTTCTTAAAAACACACATACAAGCTCTCAAACACACACACACACACACACACTTTCATTAATTATCAATTACATCTGAAAAGGAGAGTTTGTGTTTTAAGGGTGTTCGGAGTGTGTGTGTGTGTGTGTGTGTGTGTGTGTGTGTGTGTGTGGTAGAGAGACAGATGGTAATTTTGAAGAGGAGGATGTGGCCAAACATAAAATAAAGGAGAGAGGAGAGGAGAGGAGAGGAGAGGAGAGGAGAGGAGAGGAGAGGAGAGGAGGAGAGGAGAGGAGGAGAGGAGAGGGGGATGGTGGTTTTCTTCTGCATGAACGAAAGACGTGACGAGCCTCGCTGGGATGGGGCGAGAGACACAGAAAGAGAGAAAAAAAGAGAGAGAGGAGAGAGTGAAAGGAGGAGGAAAAGAAAATCAGAGAATAAACGGAGAGATGACTAAAGCAAAGATTAAGAGAGAAAGAGGGTGTGGACGAAGACAGAGAGTGCGTGACCAAATAACAGACTGTACCTTAGCAGGGGGCATGAACACACACACACACTTACACACACACACACACACACACACACACACTCACACACTTCAGTAGATCAGTTGGAGGTGTCCAGTGCCTTGCCCGAGGGACCGTCAACTGCCGACCATAATCTGTTCAGATGTCAAAATCCCTCTCATTTTACCCATAATCCTTTGTGTTTCAGGGTCACTCCCTGTCGTCGGCTCAGATTACTTCCTCAGTTCTCTTGTCGGACGACTTCTCAGTTTCTCTGTGTCGTTATTTAGGGATTGAATCATATTATTTTGTGTCTGTTGGTGAGGACATGCCCCCACCAATATCTGAACTTCACCCCCCCAGCATGGTGACGTCACGTTCTATGACATTTGTTCTCTATATGTGTTTGTTCATGTTCTACAAAGGGTTAGCCAGGCTTACACCAATTATAGCAATCATATCACATGTATACAGGGATAAGTAGTGAAGTACTGTGTATAAAAAACAAACATATGAATTCACGTTTCATCACAAATGTCCTTTCAGTTAATATTTATGATCCGGTTCTGGCTCAGTGAACCTCTGTAGAGTGGATGATCTCAGACAGGGAGACAATGTAGAAGCAGTCGAACTGCTCAGGTTCTTTCTGACTACGCAGACCACTGGTTCCCAAACTGGGGTCCGGGCCCCCCTTTGGGACCACTAGAGATCATAGGGGGTCCACAAGACTGTGCCTGCTCTGAGGTCCTCAACAGCAGATTTTCAAGCTTTTCCAGGACCTTACAGCTGTGGTAAATGACATAAACGATTATTTCACCTCTTCATCACAATAAATCAGATGTTACTGTGCTATTATCAACCAAAATTATGATTTGTGATGGAAAGTTTCATGTTTTAAAATGCATTTCCTTTAAGGGTTAACCTTAACCTTAACCTTTAATACTTGAAAATGCAAGTAACTGATTAACTGGTGAATCATTAATAATTAAAAAGATATAAAAAATGTTTCTATTTTTTTCTGAAGTTTTCTTATCCAATGAATGGCTCCACCTGACAAAACAATGTCAAATGAGGCCCAATTAATGCCATTTCTAGACTATTGATTAATTATCAATTAATACGTGTTTAATCTGTTAAAGTTTTATTCGACAATTAATCAATTAATGATGAAATGATCATTAAATTCTTATAAAATTTGGCTTATTATGAAAGTAATGTGATTACAGGTTCAAGCACTTTATCCAAAATCCAAGCACTTTTCAAACCTTGAAAACAACATTAAAATTAAAGTGTTTTCAAGGATTTCCAGCACCTGTATGAACCTGTGTGCTCATACAGCAGGGAGACGCCACCGCAGCAATGACGGCTCGTTAACTTCCGGTACTTCACCAGATTTGTTTATAGGAAAGTGATCAATAATCTGGCTGCTGTCGCTGGTGTTGATATGCTTGATAACAACGTGGAACCAAAAGAACAAACTGAGAACACAGCAGAGCAGCAGCATCTCGTCCTGACGTGAAAGCCTGAGTGACGTCTGCAGCCATGTTTCATTCAGCGGTCACAGCAGGTCGACGTTAGTGACATCACAGCCACTCTAAAGTCTGATTGGAGCTTCTAGTCTGAGTCACGTCTCTAAACTAAACCACTTCCGCTGAATTTCAGACCACCAGGATGTGGTCCGAGTTTCCATGTGGTTTTTATAGCTGTCCAGATTCCAATCTGCAGACACACAAAAATCTAAATTTGGCCGATCGTCTTCCCCGAGTGAAATGTCTCAGAAGGACAGAACATAATTTAAATGTTTAGCTTTTACTTTCTCATATCAAGATACTGAGGATTGATCTTTGTGTCTACATACATTAAATATCTCACAAAGTGACATCTTAAACATGTTACTGCACATTTTTGGGGAAAATTACAGGTTTTGTAGTCAAATACTAAAAATAATTAAACCAAATCAGACAAACATGATTTATTTTTTGTTTTAATCATCCGGAAAAATTGTATCTTAATGAACAAAATAACACACACAGGATATGATTAACTAGCTGTCCGTCTGTGTGTGTGTGTGTGGGTGTGGGTGTGTGTGTGCGTGTGTGTGTGTGTGCGTGTGTGTGTAGCACATTGATTATGCAGGTTATTGTAAGCACAGCATCTCATCCCAGAACCCTTCACACACACACACACACACACACACACACACAGGAACAACCTGCTCCATACAACCATCTGTCCAGCCCCGCCTCAGCATATTGCCCCTTCAGGGGCCATCTGAGGCCACAGGGTGTGTGTGTGTGTGTGTGTGTGTGTGTGTGTTGCAGGGGATCCGTGCTGGTTAAAAAAACATACATAATCAATTTAGGGCACTACCTACTGAGATCATTTGGGCGATCTCTCCCTGCTCAGTGCAGTCCTCGGATCATTTACATTTCGGTCATTCAGCCGTGTCCGTCTGCTAAACTCCGATAATTAGAACAATCAGTCGAGGACATTTGAATCTCGTATCTAAACCGTCAACATTTCTGAGATAAATGACTCGTTTCTGGTTGCTGGTCCTGTTCTCTCAGTTTCTGACACCGGTGCTAAAACCCTAAAAGGTGCCTGAATGAAAAATATAAAAATATAAATAAATACATTTACATAAAACC
>JAJHUR010138153.1:312554-327554 GCA_027495735.1 Lutjanus campechanus
AAATGTCTCAGAAGGACAGAACATAATTTAAATGTTTAGCTTTTACTTTCTCATATCAAGATACTGAGGATTGATCTTTGTGTCTAAATACATTAAATATCTCACAAAGTGACATCTTAAACATGTTACTGCACATTTTTGGGGAAAATTACAGGTTTTGTAGTCGAATACTAAAAAATAATTAAACCAAATCAGACAAACATGATTTATTTTTTGTTTTAATCATCCGGAAAAATTGTATCTTAATGAACAAAATAACACACACAGGATATGATTAACTAGCTGTGTGTGTGTGTGTGTGTGTGTGTGTGTGTGTGTGTGTGTGTGTGTGTGAGTGTGTTGCAGGGGATCCGTGCTGGTTAAAAAAACATACATAATCAATTTAGGGCACTACCTACTGAGATCATTTGGGCGATCTCTCCCTGCTCAGCGCAGTCCTCGGATCATTTACATTTCGGTCATTCAGCCGTGTCCGTCTGCTAAACTCCGATAATTAGAACAATCAGTCGAGGACATTTGAATCTCGTATCTAAACTGTCAACATTTCTGAGATAAATGACTCGTTTCTGGTTGCTGGTCCTATTCCCTCAGTTTCTGACACCGGTGCTAAAACCCTAAAAGGTGCCTGAATGAAAAATATAAAAATATAAATAAATACATTTACATAAAACCTAACTGTATAAATTTTGAGTTGTTATTCTACAAGCTGCCGCTTCAAACTTCAGCAGTTCTTTTGCAGAAATATGATCATATTTGCCAACCTGAGGACAGGCTGCTGTCACCATCATCAGACGTGTCTCAGCTAGTGTTTTATATGTATGATCTCCATCTCCGGAGCCAGGGACGCCCACACTCCCAGCTGATGTGCTCATCAGCTTACAAGTGCATCCTGTGCACCGCCAGATTCTTCCCCCCTTTAAACGCAGTTGTTTTTAAATATTTGTTGGACGTCTCACCCGCTGTTGGAATCGTTAGACGGTTAATTTGGCATTTTAACTGTGTTTACTGTAGCTACAAGATAACTGAGGCCTCCTGCTGAGCCATGTAGAGTCAGTGTTGCCATAAACATAAATAGGCATGTTTGGTGAAGTGTCAGTAATGTAAGAGGGTCGACACACAGACAAGAGGCACCGTAATCTGCACTGTCAATCAGTCCGGTAGGTCGTATAGGAAACAGCGCCGGTGAAAATGAACTAGTTTTAGTTTTACGAAAAAGCAAAACGTAATGGGTGTGTGCCCAGATACTGTGTAACACCACGAACACCGACTACTGCAGTAAACCAAGCTGCTAGTATGACTACAAACTGGATTTAAACTAAGAAAGAGCAGCTTCACTCCACACGAGTGCAGCAGGAAAGTTATTACGCAGGATTAAAACCAAGGAAGAAAAGACGACGGTGTCAGATACAGAGTGAAGTGAAGTAAATGAATAAAGTTTCCAGTCCTTCCAAAACTTTGTAGACTGTCTTACTGTAGATATGATGTGTGATAAGATTACACACTGGTCCAGTGGCTTCACTGGTCAAACTGGGTCCTGATTATGACCCCAGCTGGACTGGGCTGTCAAACTAAACCAGTGTCAGCGAGTCATTTTACCCCAGTTTGTGCCCGTTTTGGGCCGACACTCTGTGCTATAAAAATATATATATATATATATATATATGTAATACAGCAATTCAGTTGAATCAACTAATCTTTTCTCAGTAACTTAACATAAACACATTTTATTTGTTCAAGTTCATTAAACTTACATTTTCTAGAATTTCTTTTTAGGAACAGAACTTATGAACATGAGTTTCTCTAGCTTAAAGTCTTTTGACTTGAAATGATGACTGTACTGTAAAGAGTTAAATCAACTCATTAAATTAAAATTACCTCAACTTGTCTTTTCAAATACAATGAACTTAATTTTTTAAAGGCAGCCCAGGCGATGTTCGCAGCGTCTGATACAACTCTGACACTTATAAGAGCAAGAAAACAGATAAACTGTTTAACATGAAAAAGTGATATTCAGACAGACATCCAACTGTTATTTTATAGACATGGATTTGGAATATCCCGAGACACATTTATTATTGACAAAATACATTTAATGCTTCAATAAAGCGCCAAAAATGTCTGTTGCACTGAGGAAATTGCAGCTGTGTGCTGCCCTCTTCATCCATTCAGCCTGTCTAATTCAATACATCATAATTCAAAGTGTCTGTTTCCTCTCGATCTGCTGAATCAGACCTGTGAAATGAAACATCCAGGATCAGATGACATTTCCCTCGTTTACAGGCAAAGTTTAATTCTAAAGCTCAACAGTATGATTTAATACAGAAGAGCAGCTCAAAACAAAATGCTTAAAACATTTGGATAGAGAAATTATCTCTATTAATCAATTAATAGAGTAAAGATTCAGCACATTAATTGTTCGGTACAGACCTATTCAATAAAAGTCTAAGAGAACTTCAGTCTGGCTCAGATGGCAAAGATCAGGAGCCATTAAAGTAAGAAATGTTCATATTTTGTTGATTTTGGAGGCCAACAACAAGTAGTGTTTCCACCACCATTATCATAAAATATAACATCAAAAATAAAATTATCTAAAATAAATCTGGTAAAATGTAACCACGGGCTCATTTCGAGTCTGACCTGGTACCACAGCAGCTGTATAGAAACAGTGGATCTTTGTCTTCTGATTTGCTTATAAAGGTCATGAAAAAATAAATAAAAAATAATTATAATAATAAAGTAACTGGTTCAAGGCCCATTCAAAATACTGTGTGTGTGTGTGTGTGTGTGTGTGTGTCTAAAGATCAAGAACATACAACAACAAAATAATGACCATGGAGTCCAGAGAGTCCTCCAACGTGACGAGCCGCAACAAAATCCAATAAAGAGCCAGAACACACACACACACACACACACACACACACACACACGCACACCCACACCCACACGCACACGCACACAGCTACATAATCAATACTGACATGGACTACAAGGTCACATTAAGACCCCCAACTGGGAGACCTGATGTTTCAGGTCTGCTGTGCCCTTTACACTACACAGACAGACAGACACACACACACACACACACACACACACACACACACACACACACACACACACACACACACACACACAGACACACTTTAATCCACAACTTTCTCTGCCGTGTCTCTTTTATAGTTTCCCTCCCTGATGTGTCAGTAAAACTTTAAACTACCTCAGATCTGTAAAATGTGATGCTCTCCTTCAATTTAAAGAAAAAACAATAAATTCACTGAAGACACGTATAATAATCTAATTCTGTTTGGACTATTAATCATTAACACGTCTAACTGTCATCAAATGTTATTCCTAATGTGGATTTTATTTTATTATTGACGATAAATTGTGGATTTTAGGATCAGATTTCTATTAAAAAATCAGCCATACACGCAGTCCATTTATTTGCTTTATTCTAATTACTGCTCAGTGTACGATGCAGGGATGTTAATGATTAATCATTACTTGCAGTTTAAGAATTTAACTAATGCAATAGATTGATTATTGATGGATTAGTATTGATTAGTTGTAGGGCTAGACAAGCATGTTGCTCCTTCCAACTACTTTTCAGACATCAAATGTTAATGTTATGTTTCTCAACGCAAGTCTGTTTATTATTTATTGTTTGTTTCTGTTTTGTTTTGTTTTTCTACCTACATATTTTATTTTATTTTTATTTATATTTTTAGTTTTCTCACACTTTGGTTTGATCCGCCTTGTTCGTATAGAAATAGCAGCTATCGCAGCACTTTTTAAAAGAAGTGTTTTTCTCCTTTAAAATGAACATAAAGCAGATGGAAGGAAGAGAAATGATAAAAAACGAGGACAGCATTACGGTAAGTCTGTAATGATTTATCAACCGCGTCTCGCTGACTCTCTGTGTGTCTGACAGAGGAGCAGAGGTCTGAATCAGCAGCTGTGATTGGTCAGTGTTGACTCACTGCCTGTGATTGATTGGCCGTCCAAAGTGGACCTGATTGTTTTTTACGAGAAGCAGAAGAGCTGAAAAATACCAAGACAGACAGAGAGGGGAGAGAAGGAAGGAAAGAAGGAAGTATAGATGGGTTCATGGGTAGAATAAAAGTCAAGAATACAAAAAGAGACAAAGAAAATATTGGAGGAGAGAAGATGGTGTGCATGTCAGCTGATGGTTTTACTCTGTCTGAGTTATTGAAACTACAAAAATGGCAGCAAAATGCTCAAATTGTAGGCTGGTGTTAAAGAGAGCAGCTCAGTAGTTCAGTAAAGAGAAGAATTTTCTTTACGAGCCACTAAAATACTGAGACACCTGTCCTGAGGATTCAGGACAGAGAAGAGGGGGGACCGAGAGAAAAGGAGCATGATGGAGAACAGTCGACTGGGAAAAGATATTAAAAGAAAGGATGAGAGTGAAAGACAAGAAACTACAGGACAGAAGGTGAAGACACTCCCACCAACACCGGAGTGATGCGTTCAATTCAATCCCAGGGTGCACTGCAAAGTCTTAAGTGGCAAGTCCTCTCATGATGTTAATAGGCTTAATGTAAACTTAAACACACACACACACACACACAGAAATTAGAAATCCGGTCAGTAATATGGATACACACTCTACTGTATAGCTACTGTACCTCGACTGAAATCAACACACACACACGGCAGTTAGAAAGGCATAATGTGAGCCATAAACAGGATGGATGCATGATGTACACACACACACACACACACACACACACACACACACACTGCAGTGGAGATAAGTCAGTTGTGGCGTCCAATAGATCGAAGGTTCTTACTGTCTGTCTGATATAAAGCTGCAGGAGATTGTGTGTGTGTGTGTGTGCGTGTGTGTGTGTGTGCGTGTGTGTCACTATTTACAGCTGGTTGTCAAATGTCTTCTTTCTGTCTTTCTCCACAGAAGAATCTCATTCACAGCCAGCTGTGTCCCTTAATTTCTATTTTATTTTATTTATTTGAAAATAATCAACTTTCAAACAAAATGTAAATGTACTCAAGTTAGCTTAAAGGTTTGTTTTCATCATCAGTCCCTTTGCCAGACAATACCTAGTTTAAGACATACATTATATTAAAATACAGGTAAAAATTATAAGTAGAGCCAGACAGATATATTGATCTACTAATATTATTGATATATTGATATGTCTTGCACAGCTGTATTGGTATCGGTGTCCAATATTTTTTAAAGAACATAATGCAGATTGTGAATTTGATCCTGTTTGTCAATTCAAGTTGTTCTACTTGTTTTAAATTTTCCAGTTATTTATAATTATTATCATAGTGTTTATATATATATTATATTCACTGTGACATAACATTATTAGTACAACTCATGTTAGCTACCAAACTAGCCAGTCTGCTATCAGAACTACCCCTTCACAGGGTGTTAAACATTTCCACCAATCACAGACCTCGCTGTCCCACTTTAGGATTGTGGGTAGTGTAGTACTTCTCCGTGAGATCGTGAATAAAAGTTGTTTTTCTTAAAATGAGGTTCATATCATCCAGACTAGAGGCTTCTACCGGGACATAAATTTACATTGGATGGTTACAACATCATGGTGAATAATTTAAATCCTGTATTCAGAATATTAACGTGATTTTCACTTCAGGAACCTCACTGTTGGCCCCAGAAATCCAGTATAGGTCGGGCTCCAATTACAAGCTCCTGTACGACTTGTTTTTTCTCTGCTGGTATCCAGATCAAATCTTTTGCCTGCCAACAGGCCGACACCACAATTGCAAAATACTTCATTATAATTCATACCAGTATAAGTTCACCGAGGAGACTTTCAGCTTCCAATGACATGTAAAATCTCAAAAGAGCAGCGTTTTAAAGGTGACGCGGTTTGTGTAATTCATCAAATTTCCAGTTCATACTGGCGGTTTGTGGGACAAAACATGGGAGGAATTCTCTTGAGGAAGTCCCTGGCAGAAGTTTGTCAAACTTAACAAAACTGAAAAGTCTGGGATTCTTCGACATGCAGCCTCTTTCTGGGTTTCTTCTAAATAAAAACTACGCAGCTGATATGACAGCTAATTAACCTGTTTCTCTAAAGGAAATATGAAGGATTAAAGACAGAGACACAAGTAAAAAATAAACATTTAAACTCTTTGACCTCTGACAGCAGCTGGACTCTCTGTCTCTGTCTGTCTTTTTCACGCTTTTATTCTTTGTCTCTCCATCATCACATCAGCTCTCGCTCCGTTTAATCTGTCTGGAAAGTTTTCTGCTTACAGCTATTTATCATGTGAATGTGTGTGCGGAGGAAGAAAAATGTATTTAAAAAAAGGAGCCAGAATGAATGAAAAGAGGACTAGAATGAGGAATCTCTCCAGTCTGAGTGATCCAACAATGAGCGAGCACAAAAAGAAGACAAAAGAGGACAAAAAGGGAAAGTAAAACACAGAGTAAGTGGACCAGCAGGAGCGAGAGACCTACTGACAGAACACAAAGTGGGAAGAGAGAGAGAGAGAGGGAAGGGGGCAAGTGGGGGCCAGAGGAAAATAAAGAGCGAGGGATCAAAGAATGGGCAGAAAGCTGAGCAGCAACATGAGTCCACTGGAATTCAGACAAAACCATCTCTCACTGGAAAAAACTCTCAGAGAGGCTACGCTCTGTGTGTGTCGTTCGATTTTCTCGACAACCGTTCATCCGATCGATTTCACACTTGGCGGCTGCGTTGCTGAGGACCCGAGGGAGGGCTGCGTCGAATTTGGTGCAATTCGGCGCTATAACAACAAACTTTACATTCTGGCGTGTAGCTTTTGGACAAAATACAGTTTTTCATGGATTCTGTGGGTCCAGAATTTATCCATATAAACCATGTCTATTTCTGTCTGGATCACTTTTCTCCTATTTTGAATTCTGTGCAAATCTGTTATTTTCTTTGCTTCTACTCCTCTGAATTATGAGCGATTGTCACTTTGGTACAGAACATCCCTGAACCAAGCTGGAAAAAGGTATTTTTTCAGATTTTTGATATTTCATACAGTTTCACTATAGCTGGTAGGGGTCTAACAATTTCAGTATCAATTTGAAAATCGATTGAAATGATCTTCAGTTTTAATAATCGAAAAGGCAGAATCTAATCATTTTCACAAAATATTAAAACAACGAGATTTTTGACAAACAATGATCAGTAAAGTGAGTAAAATGACAAATAATAGAATAGTTTGGTAAACTCAGAAAACACATAATGCAGCCTTTATAACAACGCGTTATGACATATGACTATATATCAATACATAACGAAATCTAAGTCAGTCTAGTGCAGTTTTATATTTTTATATTGCCATTATATATTATAGATGAGTCATGCACCTTATTATTGTTTATATTTGTCCTGTTATATTATCTCTATTATATATTGAAGTATTGGTGTATACATTTTTTACGTACTTCTTATTTTCTATTCTCTAACTTTCTATGCTCCCGCTGGGGATCAATAAAGTATTTCTGATTCTGATAGTCTCATATCACAATATCGATATCATAGAAACACAGTGTAGCTTACTGGCTGATACTATATAGATATATAGATTAGACTTATTATAGATCTGCTGACTGCTGTCAGGGCATAAAACCAGTGAATTGTTGATCTTCACAAATAAAAAATAAAGTTTAAATCGAAAAAATTGAAATGAAACATTAGAATCTGAAGTCATGTTGAATCGTGGATTTGGAGAAACGTGACACCCATCATAGTTGACCCTCAAAGTCCGCTGAAACGCCGTAGGTTTGGGCTTTTATTACTAAAAAATGCCACGTTTTGTTCGATTGTGACTTCAGTGGTCACGTGTAGATATAATGTCTGAGTGATCATCTGGTGACTGTTTGTGTGTGTGTATATGTGATGTGATGTTGGGTTGATCTCAGCCCCGAAGACATGAGACAGCACACACACGCACACAATCCATCAGCTTCATATTACACACACTTCAAAGCAGTGATACACCTGTGTCAAGAGTATCTCACACACACACAGACACACACACACCTGGGTAAAACGGATATGGGACTTCAGACAATGTAAACAAATTCAGCTGTTGAATCAATGAGCATCAATGAGCCGTCTTCCACTGAGCTGCATCATTAATCCAAACTCTTCACACGTGTAAAACAAACTAGAGTTGTCATGATAGCAGATGTTTAAACTTCGATACAATACCAGTATTTAAAAAAATGATATTTGATACCACGGCAAGAAGAAAAGAAGCTCTTAGGCACTTTTTTCCTTTTTTTTCCATTAACAGCCTCAGTTACAGATGACTGTCTGGTTTTGCCGTGAGCCAAATTTCAATAAACAGAGACAATAAAGACAGCATTGTGTTGAAACAAGTAAAAATCTACTGACAACTCAACACTTGTGACGACCTTAAAACAAACACTATAATGATTCGATCATGTCTTTGCAGTATGATGCTGTAATACCACAGCTCAGTAAATCCCTGCACGTATGAAGCTCTCACACACCAACATGCAGTGATGAAACTGAAATTATAAGATAAGTACCCTTGAGTAAAGAGTAGGCTTTTTAAAAAAACATTGGATCATGCTATCACACACCCATTCAGTTGGCCTGCACTTGTGCAAATACTCACAATGTGACAACACACACACATTCAGAGGCATTCAGCGCTCACACACATGCACACACAAATGATGCAGTACATGAAAAATGCATGGCAGGCCCTCGAGTCCCTGTTCTCATGAGCACAGTAACCCCACCACCCCCACCCCCACCCCCAAACACACACACACACACACACACACACACACACAGGTGTGCTGGGGGTGTGGGGGTCCATCTACATCCCTGATCTACCAGCTGTCAGACTCCGCCCCTCCCCACCCTCATTACTATGGCAACCCCATAAATAATGAAGGCTGCAGTGCATTCTGGGAGCCATCAGGCCAGAAAGGCAGAATCCCATTACAGCTGACTTACATAATGTGAGACACTCTGGTTTCCCTCAGTGAACCAAAACACCGTCCGCTGCTGCTGCTGCTGCTGCGCGTTTCCTCTGAAACGTCTTTAGTGAAGGAATGATCTAATGAGCAGCATGTCTGCAGGGTAACCTGCACCACGGCCGATGAAAACCACTGCTGAGCAGCAGGTTTAATAAACACATTCAGCAGTCAGTAATTAACTGGTTTATGTTTTCATCTTTTTTTTTTTTTCTTATCAAAGCTGTTATTTGCCCGGCGCCAAATTGTTTAATCTGTTGCCATCGCTAGATCCACCCCAGTCACTGTGAGGTCCTTCACTGCCACAGTGAACAAGGCACAGAATCCACAGAGGAGAGTCAGAACCGGCGAGCCGAGCTTACCTGTTTATGTCGCGTCTGGGTCGCTCCTCTCACAGAAAGGCAAAGAGGCAGCTTCAACCTGCAGCCTGCACACAAACACAGAGTGGAATTGAAGCTAACTGAGTTAAATCTTAAGCTTATTATGTGTACACGTGTTGTCATTAAAACATCTTCCAGTTTCTGTTTCTTAGGTCTTAAACAGATTTCATTTACAAGGAAACAAATAGTAGCAGGCCAGCAAAAGGCGAGAGTCGTTCTGGGTTGTGAGCATTTTATGGCCCATCATAAAATCACATTTTATAGTCCTGCAGTCAACAGCGTCAAAAGAGGAGGACATGATGACAGTGACGGCACTTTAATGTCGCTTTGAAAGATGAATGAGATGAAGACCACAAAGACCACACCTGAGCGTGGTGAGGAAGGATCGACACACTGTGAAGACGAAGCAGGAGCTCATGTTTTGGCCACGTTTGTGAAAAGGTGCAATAATGTAGTAAATCGTTTACTGTGTTTTCATGTCTTGTACAAAATCAGCGTACTAAAATCTGTCCTGCAGCAGAAATCAACTGAAATCTAGTCAACTGATCCTGGAATAACATCCATCTGATCCTGAAAACAGACAGACAGGTGAAACTGTAAACTCTCCACTCTTCACTCCAGCCTTTCGCTGCTGAATGCTTCATATTAAATACTTTGTATTGCTTATTTTTTGTACTTTTTTGTCCTTTTTATTGTTGATATCTTATCTCATTCTTGTCTCATTTAATCTGTGTGAATATGTGTGAAGTCTTAATTACAAATGCACCATTTGAGGATGATGCAATTGCAGTTTTGTCATGCTTGCACAAAAAGTTCTTGAACAAAAGGACACATACATACTCAATATAACAATCCCTTTATGCACAAAGTCAGGTCCATAAAGATATCTTTGGTATTCCCAGTTTGGAGGAACTTGACTGGCCTGCACAGAGCTGCCCTGACCCTGTTTGCAGAAAGAAATCTTCTCGATCCTCTTGTGCTGGTGATTCACTGTGGATGGCAAACTTTCAGATAGCAGTCTGAAATCTCTATGTGAAGGAATCTCATTCACAAAAATGTTCAAATTATATATTCAGTGTCGACAGGGTTTCTCTCTGGGTCCCCCTGCCATCACGCAAACAAACAAACGAACAAACAGTCTGCCGTCTCATAAGTGAGGGGGAAGCCGTTCGTGTGAACACGGCGTGCTGGTGTCACTGGGGGCTCAGATGAGGCTGAACAGATGAGGGTTTGAAAGGGAGGACAAACAGAAGGAGGGCAGGAGGTGAGAGTCAGCCCTGCAGCTGTCCACACATTCACACCTGACTGAGAACACACACACACACACACACACACACACACTGCCAGTGTACTGCCAACAGCCAGAAGGTTATGCACATGTAGCATCAGATTATGGCTTATTAAGGTGCTGCTAAATTCTCATTATGACGGGTTAATGCGATACGTCGCCAGCTGTGTGTGTGTAATGCTCTTTCAACTGTGTTGCCTTCACACACATTGAGACTGACAGTTGGTAAAGTGTTAGCTGTTGCTAATCATACGTCCACTCACTAAGCTACAGGTGAGCTGCAGGTCTCCCACACAGTCAAACAACTCATGAGTTGGACTGATTTAAACTACAGCTCTCAGTTAGTAAAACAAGACATTCAGAGCTGCTGCATCCAGGTAAAGACAGGAGGTATCAGTAGTTTAGACAAATGGGCAACACTTCTTTAGGAGCAGAATATGAATGAATCAATTTATTCTGTACAAGGCAGGAAGCTTTCTTTGTCTGTTCAGGTGTTCCACTAGGAAGGGAAAACAGTTTTTGACTGCTGAAGCAGATTGTTGCTGCGGGAGTTACAAGTGTGGACGTTTTGTCTGAGCATTATCTGAAACATGTTCGAGTTTAATGAACAACGAGAGGTTTATGAAGGAAAATAAAAGGATGGAGTGTTCAACTGGCAACTGTGTCTCGGACTTTGATTCATCAGACACGGTAACAATCAGTGCATCAATTAGGTCACCCCGGCGCAGAATCTCAGTGGGTTAAAGCGTTGGCTTAGCCTCTACGAGTGTATCTGCAGGCTGCAGGCTTTAAATATTTTGGTTTGATAGCTTTGTTTTTTGTTTTATGGTACCCCATGTGTATAGTTGTACATGGACTGTCCTGTTTTTTGGTCTTGCTTCAATGTGGATGATATTTTGTTAATTGTATGACCTGAAGATGTTGTCATTAAGTGTCATTTGCTCAATTGTTCATTTCCTTGACCTCAACGACAGTAACATATTTAGAAGTTGTAATAAAGATGTCATTAAATGTTATAAGGCCAGGTTGACAACAGAGGACAGCTAGCTTTACATGTTACTATCTGCTATCTGCTGATAACTGTAGCTGCTGTTAGCTCAGTTAGCCATGCAGCTAGCCATCGTATCACCTGTCTCAGCCCTGGGGTGCCTGGAGCCAAACCCAGTAAGAAAACCACCTCTGTCCTGTATTCCCTGTGGTCAAACTGGCCACCATCTGTCTCAGCGGCTGTGGTTGGTCCCGGTCCTGCTGTGCTCGTTGGGAGCTTCCAGTCCAGCTGCATGTCAGTGGGATGTTACGCACATTTAACACTATTAGCTATTGCAAACACTATTTAATATCTGTGACAAGTCCCTCCTTAGCTTCCTGTTTTTACTGGAAATGGCGCTCTGCTAGCTGTTCTTGAGGAGGTTCCCATAAGAATATGACTCTGCTGAGTTTATTAAGGATAATATTTAATTATTACTGAGTCCTAATGTCATTATAAATGGGTTTATTAGTCATTGTGTGACAGTTTGAATACTGCCATACCTTCAGCTCTGTTGCTATCACTGGTAATTAAGTCATTATTAGAACAGATTATGCAGGTTTAGCTCCAAATTAGCTTTGTCTGTTCAGTTCAAGGCTGAAGCATCAACAGCCACAGCAGCCTGTAAATCCTACGTGCTGCTCTCTAAACCAGCTTTGTTACCCCCCCCCCATTGGCTGCCTGTCTTATCTGTGAGGTGAAACACCCACATACAATAAGTCAGACTACTTGTGCGTGTAATGTACTTGGCAGAGAAACGTGAGAGGAATTGTGTTTCGTGGCTGCGAGCCTAATTATTCCTGCTGAGCATGCCGATATCTGATGAATGGTGACAAGCAGCTGGCGGAGACGCACACACGAAAATGTGCTGGATTCTTACACTGAAAAACTAAATATCTGGAGGCCTTGCAAGATCAGTGGTCTATTATTTAAAGTAATATGCCATAAAGGGATGGTTCATCTTTTTTTTAAGTAGGGTTTTATGAGGTACAACAGCGTATTAGCTACAGTAGATGGCAGGCGGCACTCCCCCCAGTTTGGAGAAGCAGCAGCGTAGGAAGATAATGTACTGCTGTGGACAGGGTCAGCAACACAACATATTTTAGTTGCCTAAGAAAGAAAATCAACAACAGTTTAAGTGTATGCTATATTTAGAATATTTTCTCTACTTTACCTTGTCGTCAGACACAAAATAACACAAATAAATTAACCCGTCAAGGCAGCGGTAGATCATCAAGTCCTGTGTTCTGCGAGGGAAAAATTGCTGGTTTTGCTTTAGGAGTCTGGTGGCTACAGAGAGAGAGACCACAGCTTATGTAACAGCAGCTTTCCAACAGAAAGAGCTGCCTTACAGCAAGGTAGTACACTGCTTAGCTTCTGTCAGGATTAAAAATTTTAATACCTTGTTTTATACATGCATGTTAGCTTACAACTTATAGTTACATCCTGGATTGGATGGGACATGTGCCAAGGGGCTGGGACCAGCCCGTGCACCAACGAAGGGAGAGCTAAGTTTAAACCACAGTTTCTCCCCATCAGTTTAGACCAATCAAACAGAAGCACATTTCCATTTATAACACTGTGTAATGATAAGTCAGACGCTCTCTTTCTTTGGGAAGTGGCTACAGCTAAGTACTTGCAGCTAGCTGCAGGTGGACTGTAGTTTCTGACCAAAGAAAGATCCATGTACGTGCATTTCTATTCTGCCAATGTCAAATAAATTCCTTAACTGGAACTAAAGCATCTCCTGGACTTTCTGCAAAAAACGAACGCGACCTAACACTTCCCACACCGATACTCCTGCTGCTTCTCTAAACTGGGTGTGTGCCGACCGCCATCTACTGTCAGAGGAAAGACAGGCTAAAGTTGACAACAACTCATGACTATAAGTGCAATGAAAGCTTCCCAACAAGAATAATTTATCAGTGTAAAAGATACGTTGACCTCAAACCAGTCGAGCCAAAACTAGTCTACAAGCCAGCTTCTCCCCCTCAAACGAGCACGAAGTGTGAAACCCATGTCTGTGGTGCAGGATCCTGGAGAGAAAGGTGTTTAAAAGTCTGTGTGTTCAGCTCTCAGTATGTGTGCAGCTTCTAACTGAATCTCGGTGGTTTGAATTTTGTCTCTTGTGTCGCTGTTTGTACTTTCAGGTATCTGCTTTATTTCACTGTTTCATGTTCACTTTCAGCTGGAGGAGTCGTGTTAAGTTACTGCTGATGAGAATCCAACATTTCCTGTTCTGCTGCTTCATAATAAAAGCTTTTACATAAAACAGGGGATTTTTTAAATCAAGAATTTATAAGAAATGAAAGGAACAGCTGCTTGATTCAAGACGAGCACATTATGTTTCGGTGAGTGTTGATATCAATCTGCCAGATGTTTTGTTGATGGATTGATTGTTTGGTTTATAAAATGTCAGAAAATATTGTAAAATTAATGTCTTAACATTGCTGTTGTTTGTCTAACAGTCAAAAACCAAATGATATTTACTTTTCAGAGAGAAAAGTCGGACCCAGTGAACTATTGGCATGCTTGTTTAAAAAGGTGACTTAAAATATTAATCTTATCATGAAAGATTGATCCGTTTAGAGCTATAACAATTGATCGAATAATCAATTGTTAATCGCCAACTATTTTGATAATCGATTCATCGGTTTGAGTAATTTTTTAAGAAAAAAAAACAGTTAAAATCCTCTGATTCCAGCTCCATAAACATGAATATTTTCTGGTTTATTTAATCCTCAATGAAAACAAGACATTTGAGGACCCAACCGAGAGTTTTGTGAAACACTGATCAACATTTTTCACAATTTTCTGACATTTTATTGACCAAACAACTAATCGATTAATCAAGAAGATAATCAACCATGATACTAATCATTAGTTGCAGCCCTAGATATGTTTTTGATAATCCTTTTAGCTGTACTTTGAATGCTTTGCTCTGCCTTTGGAAAATACATCAAAACCAAGCTCCTTGGTGTATTTAATGGTTTTTGATGTGCCACACCTTAATAAAACCTGACACTGATTATTTTAATAATAATGTCACCAATCATTTTTAATAAAAGAGACAGAGAGAGTGCATGTAGAGGGCAAGCTGACGCGCTCCACTGGTCATATTTAAAATTTGGAGTGTGTTAGCGAAGGACGAGGGTGTTGTTCTCGTCCCTCTGTTAAAACGGAGGTGAGAACACAGCATGAAACATCCCCCGGAGGAAGGGACAAGATGGGAGAGAAAATGAGGGAGGTGGATCTTGGCCTGAGAGCGATAAAGCTGAGAAAAAAAAAGGAAAGAAGCATA
>JAJHUR010138153.1:332554-347568 GCA_027495735.1 Lutjanus campechanus
AAAAAAAATAAAAAACACCTCAAACTCCATTTGGGAGCTGCAGGTCGCCGTTAAGCCCGGGGGATTATTGCAACAAGGACCTTTTCTCTTGTAACACTGAAGTTACCTATGCACTGCTGCTAACTGTGCTATAGCTGCCATTAGCAAGTTAGCTCGGTTTGGTTCCTGTTAGGTAACATGATTTACAGCAGCTCTGACAGGACTCTGACTCCCGGGACAATGAAGACACGGTGGGTTAAAGGGGGGACAGGAGACATGAAGCGTTTGAGTGAGTCTGGGACAAGTTCATGTTGACGTTAACAAACGGGGTTGAAATAAATTGACAAAATGTTCAGTCTCCTTGCTGGTTAGTCCGACACATTCAGAATTAATAACACTTTTGCCGCCAGCATTTAACTGACAGCTCGCTTCATATCCTAAAATTATACATATAAATAATTATATTAATATCATAAATGTGTAACTACTAGTCAATGAGGAAAAAATCTTTAGTCAGGGGTAGCCCTAGACACAACTTGAGTCACAGCAGCCGATTCAACATGCGTGAAATTTGTAATCACTCCAACCACGTGCACGCAGAACCTCACAAACACTTGTCCTCCATCAAAAATTTCAGTGCATAGTGGTTACTTTAGGGTGGGCACAGCGTTGTGGACCAACAAACTGATGGACCAACAGAACAAGGCTAAAAAGTTCTGAAAGGGGACATAGCAAAACGGTGATTGTGTGTGCGTGGCTTTCTGCAAAGTTTGGTGATGTTCTTTGATTCCGTTGAGAAGTTATGTGCCTTTCCATTATGGGCCACACCCCCCAACAGTCCTCTACGTTCATATGGAGACAGCACATGCACGAAAACTACAGCACATGCTGTTTTGTATAGTGTTTCTTAAAGGGTTGTTATAGTCTTTTTAGGCTTTATTGATAGAACAGTTTAGGATTGACAGGAAACAGTCTTGAGAGAAGGGGAAAGACACGAAGCAAAGGGCCACAGGCAGGAGACGAACCCATGGCTGCTGCAGAGGACCGACAGTCTTTGTACAGGGGCCGCTCACTCTACCAGCTGAGCTTCTGGGGCACCCGTGTATAGTGTTTCTAAGAGGTTTATTTTTGTGGGATTTCCAAAAGCACAAGCCTGTGACTGTTTTGCGGGTTGAGCGATCCTGCAGCGGAACAGACAGTCAGAGCTTCCGACTGCAGCAAACACACTGAGAGATCAGATTAAATTACACTGATGTTATCCCTGAACGGAGCTCCACCTGTGAAAGCTTCTTCCTCTCCGGTTCTCTAATCAAACTGTATTCTGCCTCTTAAACGAACTAAGGCAGAGCGAGTCGAGCGGACCATTTCAATGCTCTCTCTAGGTTTGATCATAATTACACCAACAGTATAGGACTATCTTCCTGATCCTGAACCATACTATTAAGAGCTTAGAGATGCACCATCTCCCTTTCTTTCATCTGCCTTCACATCACTGAAGTGGATAAAATACTTTAGGAAGAAAAAAAAAATCAATCCAGGATCACAGCTTTCATCTGGATTCAGCCAGTCAGCCTGTTTCATGAAGCGAGGAGGAGAGTGCATGTAGTTTCGTCTAGACGCCGTGCTCAGCAGCTCCAGGAGCCTTCCAGGCAGACAGACTATCCATTATTCAGCTGCTGGCAGGCTTCTGCCTGCTCAACAGCCAATATTACTATTTCTGTTAGTACTGTGTGAGAGTGAGTGTCAACACTGCAAAGAAAAATATCCATCTTAATGAGTTATTTAGATTTAGCTTAAAAGATTAATAATTCTTCCTTCTTCTGGAGCTCCCTGAGGTGCTCCCAGCTCTGCTCCCTCTTCACCACAACAGTAACAACACCGCTCACCGTGCACCAGTCCGCCAGCTACAGAAACAGTTTGACACTGGGGGAAGTATTTATTTTCCTGCATAGAGTCAAATAAAAAGATTGATACCACTGTTATGTCTGTACAGTATGAGTAGTAAGCTACAATCTGCAGTCAGTTAGCTTAGCTTAGCACAAAGACTGGAAACAGCCAAGCTGACTCTGTCGAGAAATAACAAAAACTGCCTCCCAGCACCTCTGAATCTCATTAACAGGTTAGATTTTGTTTGTTTTATCTGCACAAAAGCCTGAGTGTGAAGATAACAAATTGTGTTTTTACAGGTCATGTGCTTATTTTATGGGGAGTCTAGATTTTTGTTATTTGTTATTTTGTCATTTTTGTTATTATTCATTATTATTATTTTGACAATTATGATTTCCGATTAATGGGAAGGATCATTTTTGCGTCGCAATTTTCATTTTCAGTGAAATAATAAATAGTAAAATCATGATGCTGTCACATTTATTGGGGTCTGTACCAAATAAACATGTTTTCTTACATCTGGACAACAACATTTGTGAGCCAGAGCTTCTCTGCAGCACTACAGTACTTCATTATAATGCTGTTTTTGTCCCCCCCCAAAAAAAATCCACTAATTTGGATATTGCACATGGCCATGTCAAATCAAACTATTCCTTTAAAGGGGACCTATTAAGCTTCCCCTTATTTTCTACATGTTACAATGACAGATGTTCTTATTAAACGTACCCCAAGTTTCAAATAATGAGGTAAACTTGTGTAAAAGTAATCTGTGTGCAAAAAGCCCAGGTTTCAGACTTTCCTGCCTTTTTTTTTCTACTTTACGCAACAAGTTGACATCAGCTCGTCAGATTTCTTTATCGGTCAGCCACACGCCAGCCATCCAGTCTGTTTATTTGTACTGAGGCGATTTACAGCAGGACTTTGCAGGACTTTCCTCCGGATAATAGTTTATGAAGAAGATATTTTCTGGTGTTCTGTCTGATTTACTCTGCCTGAACTTTATGTGATTTACAGGGTTTCTTGATGGACAGATAGTTTACTTGTGTTCACAGATAGTTTGCAATGACTCCAAGAGGCCAAAACATCAGTTACTGCAGGTTTAAGGCTCAATTTAAGGTTTAATTCTTGATACTTAATGTATGAGTTTTCAAAAAAAGGTACTGCACAGGATCCAAGCTCATGGAAATGAAGCATCTCTCTGTGTGAGCGTGCGTAGCTCGTCCCTGGTATTAATTAGCTTGTATTGTAGGTCAGCAGGTCTAATTCACTCAGACCCCAAACAAATCGTCTCAGGGTTAAAAATAACTTCAAGTCAGGTGAGACAAACAGAGCCTGAAGAACGGCCAAAAGGAAAACACACACACACACACACACTGACCTCTTTCTCCTGAAGAAGCCAAGCCCAAAGCCACAGGAGCCAAATGGGTCATTACCTCCTCCCAGCCCTTCCCCTCTCTCTCTCGCTCTCCGCCACGCTGTCGAGGTGTCAAGGCGACAACTGGGTGGCCTCATGCTTCACGTGGGGCCATAAAACACTTGCTAAGCCACGCCCAGGTCTCCATGGCAACAGCTGTGCCGCCACTGCCTTTAAGCCACAACCCAATCCGTGGGTTCACCTCGCCGCCGCTCAGACAAACCAAGACGTCCTGATAAAACGTCTGGCACAAGCAGGCAAGTCATGTTCAGGTGTTTGATTAACAAGGAACACTCCAGAGTCAATAAATGAATCAGACTTCCTGTTTACGATCAGCTGTGATCAGACACTCAGCACTGCACACCTGGGTTGGAAAAGTGGACCGACAGGCCACAGCACCTCATGTTGTCTGATCACGTTTTAATTTTTACACAGAGTGCAAACTGTGGTTTGTGGGACGGCCTGGAAGCAGCTCCAGATACAATCAAAACTCAAATCTAATTCATTATTTGATTTACTGCGCGTGTTTCGATGCTGCAGCTTTTGAAACCTCTTTACACAGGCCAGACCCCCCGAGTGGATCAAAACTCTTCTTCTTCAAACCAACAAAAACTTACTTAAACATGCGACAATGAGTTTTTAACTCGTTATTAAACAGTCTCAATTTAAAACTGATCCCTGTTCAGGACCTGCATGAGCAAACACGAGACGATTGGTTACTGCAAGACTGTGATTCTCAATGCCGGACACCAGGTCGGATTCTCCTTCATGCTGGAGGAGATTTTTCTTTAAATAATTGTATTTTTCATGTTATATTTTATGGAAACACTAACGATTTTATCCAAAGTTGCCTCAAAAATCAACACAATATGAAACTTCATTGCAGCCACTTTAAATTCTCATATATAAACATAAATAATTCCAATTACATTAACAAATTTAAATAATGATGATGAATGATTGTAGAGTCATGAAAAATGGGGTCCTGGGTTTGAATATTTCACTGAGCGTAACCATCCAGCCTCCTGCAAGCCTGCAAAGTTTAAGTGGCTCTCGATAATGGGTGGATGAATACATATCATATAACTTCAGGGTGGAGCTGGAGCAAGCAGATAAATAAAATATACATGGCATCATTCTGTGTCTAATGGGCCTGTTGTTTTATCCTGTTTTAAAAGCTTCTTAAAAGCAGATTTAAAGAAGGGTTGCCACTAATAATTGTTCCATTATCAATTAATCTGATTATTTCCTGGATTAATTGTTTGATCAATCAAATGTCTCTGGAAATTCTGAAGGACCTTGTTTAATATCTTCAGAGTGACATTTTCAAACTCTGTCTGACCATCAGTCCAAAATGATTCAGTTTACAATCCGGTTAGATGAAAAATGTTTCAGGAAATCTTTTAAGAAGCTGGACCAGGGAAACGTTTCTGCTAGAAAAATGACAAATCATTAATCAGTTATCAAAACAGGTGCCAGTTAATTTTCTCAATCTACTAATATATTCATTGACATCACCCGTTGGTTAGTGGACAGTTTACAGTTTTGAAGTCACGAGTCCAGCATCATGGCTGTCAGCATCTCGTTTTTTGTTTTAATTTTTTGGCACCAGAAGTGATAATGTTTGGATGAGAGGGTGGAGCTGGGGAGGATACACATCGCTACGTCTCTTCTCCTGATTGGAAGTGACTGAGAGCCTGAGGCCACGCCCTAAAGCATACCCTTCTTTGTCATCTGTTTCACACTAAATTGGACCATAAATTACAAAATGAACATGATGTTGTATTGAAGGAGACTTGAAACTAAAGATTGAGACTATAAACATATTCGAAAAAAGTGTACTGAGGTCATAAATCAAGTGAGAAATAGGCTCGTTTTCTCATAAGCTTACATACAATCGGATTTCAATCTGCAACCAGAGGAGTCACCCCCTGCTGGTCATTAGGAAGAACGTAGGTTTAAAGCACTTCTTCATTTGCTTCACCTTTTCTCTGCTAATTATGTTTATGGGTCTAATGTAAATGAAAATCAGGATTCAAGAGGTTAAGTGTCGTACGCCATATCGCGATTTCGATAAAATTTTGATTAATTGTTTAATCCTAGTTTGTATATTAATTAGGCTCAGTTCAAATGTTCAAACTGAGGTGAGGGAACTTTCAGGATCCCTTGAGGGACAAACAAAGTCAGTCACTGAAGCGACTGTGAACCGCTCATACAGGTGTAAAGTAAAACATCAGGCACATGAGTGAAAACGAGATTAAACAGAGTCCAGCGCTGAACGCATGTGAGTTTCATTCAGGAGGTCAGCTCAGGCAGCGAGCCACCAACACTCTTAATCAGCCTCACACACTTACAGCTTTTCATAATCCAGGAAACTGGTCACTCAGATAAAGGGGGGGGGGGGACTTTTTATAACAGGGAGCAAAGGGCAACATCAGCCCAGCTCAGTCGGAGAAAGGCTGCAGCTTTTATTTATGCACTGACAGAAATACAGAGAGACAAAGGAATCGGTTTATTTATCCAGCCTACTGAAAAAGGCCCAGTTTGAAGAGTAAACAGGAAGTAATGAGAAGGAGACTAAACTCTTCTTAGAGTTAGAGCAGCCCGTGGTGCTTGTATGTAATCAATAAGAAGCAGCAGATACACAGAACACGCTGTCTGACTCATCAAAGGCCAGAGGTGTGGACTCGAGTCACATGACTTGGACTTGAATCAGATTCACACATTTTTTTTTTTTATGACTTTAGATTCCACTTGACAAAATAAAAATAAAAAAAGACTTCCAACTCAACTTGGACTTTAACACCAGTGACTCGTGACTTCACTTGAGCGTTTTAACTTAAAAGCTCGAGCCAAGAGATGAAAAAGTCTGTTATTTAAAAAATGCGAATCCACAAATCAATTCATTTCCTGAATCAACAAACATTAACGCTGTTCATTCTCAGCAAGCCGACGATTAATTCTCCAGATCCACAACCAACCTGACAGCATGCTATCAAGTTGCAAGAGAGGAGAGCTGCAACGATTGGTCAATTAATCAATTATTCGATAAAAAAAAAAAACTTAACTGCCAATTATTCTGACAATTGATTAATCGTTTCAGCGATTTTAAGAGCAAACATGTCGAACATTTGCTGGTTCCAGCTGCTTAAATGTGAGGATTTGTTGCTTTTCTTTGTTATTTATATTAGCTTTTTTAATATTTCTATATTTCTCTATGTCTGTTATCATCTTAGGCTGTGAGAGACTCAGTTTTGTTCCCATATACTCTGAATGTGAAAGTGACAAAGAAATTATTTGAATTTTAATTTATGATAGTGAAGATTTTAACTGTTGATTGGACAAAAGAAGTTATTTAAAGGGCGTCACTTTGGGCTCTGGGAAATTGTGATGAGCTTTTTTCATAAGTTTTTGTCATTTCATAGATTAAATCGATTACTCATGAAAATAATCATCAGATTAATCAATAATGATAATTATTAGTTGCAGCCCTATAGGAGAGAACCCTGAAGAATTAACATTGTGAGCTCTAGTTGGAAAAAAATGATACTAAGGATATTTTTGTTTGTGTACAGAAACTATGTGATGGTCAAGAAAAAATGAATTGCAATACGGCAAACAAGCAAAAATAAGATAGATGAAACAACTTCCAACTTTGTTCAACATTTTAAGTTGCATGCTGAACGGCTTTGTTGTTAAAATGGCTTTAAATTAGGCAAAGAGCAGATTATGACTTAATTAGGACTCAAAACTCAAAGTTTAGAACGTGGGACTTGACTCGAGACTTGGGTGCAAAGATTTCAGACTAACTTGTGACATGCAAAAGAATAAATTGGTCCCAACTCTGCTGAAACCCCCTCAAATCTGCTGGCACAGAAATATGACTGAACTCTCCTGGATGAAGAGAAGTGCAGTGATTCCTGCTGAGCTATGTGGAAAACAAGCGCATTTCAGACAGATTACTGTGCACGAATCATAGAAAACTAGAAAAAAGTTTAATGATACAGTAGGTGATGTGAATCTGCAGGAAAGCACAGAATGAGGTCACTGTAAAGTCACTACTGTAGCCTTAGAGTGATATTAAAGACATATCACACAGATCATTTAGGAGATATGAGTGGATTTCTGCTTCACAACAACTCTGCATTGTTTAAAAAAAAGATTAAGCCTTGATAACTTGTCCACTTAAAACTTATTAGACCAGATTGCAGCTAAAAGAATAAACTTAAATGAGAATAATTTCATAGATTTGAAGGCCAGTGTGTCTGTCTATTCTTGGGCTCCAGCAGAAAGGCTGTGGGCATGGCATGGACTTGATGAATCATGTCAGAGGTATCCTTTGAGGTAGATTTCAGGAATGGAAAAGTGTAAACTGGTAGGATTCATTTCATTCATTCATTCATTCATTCATTCATCCATCCATTCATTCATTCATTTGATATTCGCCCTGTGGTGTTATAGGCTCGCCAGCAAAAACTCCCATGTTATCACAGCCAGCTGGTAAACTGGGAGGAAACCGGTGTAATAAAAAAACATAATCACAGCACCACCACCACCACCATCCACCTCCGACTATTATAACCTCGTCGTGGCTGACTTCAAGTGCGCTGTGTGCGGGCTGATGGGCCTGCAAGTACCGGGGCGTTGATACATGGATGTAGATAAAGAATAAGGGAATAATAGTGTGATCCCAGCCTACAGTAACCATTAACCCCTTCCTATTCTCAGGCAAATGAGCCCCTAATTCAGAGCGCACCATGCCTGGCTGAGACTGGAGATGAAGGGCTAAATTTGAGGTGAAGAAATAAAGTCGAAAGGCTCACTCACCCCTTGTCTGGTTGCAAATGTAAATCCCAGAATGTTGGGTGATAATTTCCGACACCGGGACACACCGTCTCATGTATTCGGCAAACTCTGCTCTCCTCTGGGCTCAGCTCTGCTCCGCTCTGTCGCCCTGCTGGTCGGTTTTTTAACAGTAAACTTGCCGATCCCAGGCTATTGTTAGCTAGGCACACAGAAGCCTGCTGCACAGAAACGCCCGCCCCCCTCTCACGCCGTGCAGGACACGCCATTGGTTAACTCCAGCATCGCCCGCCTCCGATTGGCTGGTCGCAGCCTGTCAGTGGAGACCGAGCTATGGTGGATTCAGTGCCAATGGGAAAAAGTCAGACATTCCAACTTTCGTTATGCCCTGACCAAGGGCGTTGCATTTACATGTAACCCTGCCAATGGAATAAAAAGTAGAAAGAAGTAGGAATTTCTATTTTATTTCCAGTAAATCATCAAGAGCAATTTACACAACACCTGGTGCGTTTGCAAAACATAAATTAGGGAGAAAAAAACGTTTGAGGGGTAAATACAAAAAAACATCTAATAATAATAATAATAATAATAATAATAATAATCATCATCATCATCATCATCATCATCATCATCATCATCATTTTTGTTGTTAGCATATAATAAACATTATTATCATGATTTGATTTATTATTATATATATATTTATTTATTTATTATATTGAAATTAATATAATACGCTATTTGAATACTAAGTTGTTTAAATATATATACTTGCATCGGTGTGTGTGTGTGTGTGTGTTTATATTTTACATTTTTCACTTTTATACCTTGTGTTTCCTTGTTAAGCTGTACTTAAGTCAAATTGTGGAAGACAAAATAATAATTTTATTGTACATGAAACTTGTTTTTAACTGTGCAAATCATAACAAATGACTTGACTTTGACTTTAAAATTAATAAACATCACATGTGAGATAACACGCAAAATCAAACATGCTGCAGCTTTTGTCTCATTGCAGCCCAGCAAACTAAAAACACAACAGCTTAGGCTGAGATTTCTTTAATATAACACCCTTCAAGCAGTGCATGTGTTTGGGCTGTTGTACCAGAGGACCCTGTCATGTTCCTTTATAATTTCACGAATCATGACAAAACTGACTTTTTCATCCTGTTTAGCATGAAATCTTCTATATAAAAGGACAAAACATTTCACACATAATCAATTATTTTAACAAGTGTTTAAAACAAACAAAACTCTCTTAACTTTAACATAATCTGGATATATAAAAACAATTCATTGTTTGTGGAGGTTGACTGCCTTTGGAAAACATTCAAATAAATCAGATCTATTTTTATTATGATGTAGGTCCAGTACAACATGACAGTGACATCTAGTGGTGAGAGTGAAGAACTCCACAGACTCTTCAGTGACACTGAAAGACAAAGCCAAGAAACACAGCACAGACAGTTCAGCTCTGCCTTCCTCAGTTCAGCTTCAAGATTTCATGCCTTAAATCTTTCACCCACATTGAGTGTTCATCACTTTGACAGGTGCACAGTGTGTGTTCAGAGGGGTCTTACTTCATGCCCCCCCAAGTCCACATTAATACAATAAATATGTACGTATGCACATTGCGAGCTTGGGGAAAAACTGATTACATGTAACAGGATTAGGGTACAAAAAAAATTACAGATAAATAAGATGTAATCAGATTACAGATACAGTTAGTAAAAATGTGGGTTAGGATTGCAGTTTTAAAATACATTTTAAAATAAAGAACAATATACCACCATGTGCAATTTGCACACAGTACAACACTTCACAAGTCAAGTGTCAATAACATACTCAACAAAGTACATTTAAAAGCACACAATTACTGCTTATAATCTAAACACAGCAAAGGAAATAATATCTGGACAAGCAATTAATAAACCTACAACAAACATAAAACATAAACCATATGTGGTACTGAGACAATCCAAAAGGTCAGGTTACGTTACTTTATTATTGTGATACTTGAATTAGGTTACTGACGACATTTACAGAAGTGTACCCCTTGTAAATTACACCCCTGTGGCAGAGGTGTGAACTCATGTCACAAGACTTGGACCCAAGTCAGGACCAAGTCACAAATTTTATGGCTTTAGAGTCAATTTGACAAAAAAAAAAAAAGAAGAAGAAAGAAAGAAAGAAAGAAAGAAAATATGACTCATGACTTCACTTGGACTTGAGCCTCAAAGATACTTGATATCTTACACCAAGCTCAAATATTTAAAATTAGGCAGTTAGCCTGCTATCATGCTGAACTAAGGTAGTGAACATTATAAACATTATGCCTGCCCAAAAGCAAAAGATTAGCATTGCGAGCAGGTTAAGATGCTGGCATTAGCCTTGAGCTCAAAGCACTGTAGCCTCACAGCCTCACAGAACTGCTAGCATGGCTTAAGACTCTTTGGTTAACACTCACTCACTTTTCACAAAGGGGGACTGGAGGGCATGCTCCAGTTATCGGGGTGTCACCCTGCTCAGCCAGTTTTGTTTTAAACAGGGTGCTGGAAAAGAGGTTCTAATTGATTGTCAGATCCCGGATTCAGGAGGAACAATGTGGTGAACTGTCCTGAACAGTGGATCAGCTCTTTACCCTTACAGGGTCATGGGAGTTTGACCATTCAATCTACATGTGTGTTGCGGACTTGGAGAAGTCTTATAACCATGTCCCTCTGAGGACCTATGGGGGGTACTGTAGGAGTGTGGGGTACCAAGACGGCTGCTATGCGCAATCTGGTCTTTATATGACCAAAGGGAGAGCTGAGTCCATATCCACCAGTAGGTACTGGACCAAGGTTGCCCCTTTTCTCTGACCCTGTTTGTGATATTCAGGAACTCAAGGCACAGCCGGGGTGAGGAGAGCACCCAGTCTGGGAACCTCAGAGACTGATCTTTGCGAATGATGTGGTTCCGCTGGCTTTGTCAGACCATGACCTTCAGCACACACTGGGGCAGTTTGCAGCCAAGTGTGAAGAGGCCAGGGTGAGGGTCAGCATCTTCAAGTCTGGGGTCATGGTTCTCTGCTGGATTGCTCCCTCCATGTGGAGAGTGAGTATCTTGGGATCTTGTTCACAAGTGAGTAAAAATGGAGTGTGAGACAGACAGGCAGATTGGTGAGGCATCAGCAGTAATGCAGGTGTTGTGCCGGACTGCTGGGGTGAAAAGGGAGCTGAGCTGGAAAGGACAGCCTTCGATTTACCCATCGATCTAAGTTCCAGTCCTCAACTATGGTTCTGAGCTTTAGGTATAGTGACTGAAAGAATGAGGTCATGGATGCAAGCAACAGAAATAAGTTTCCTAAGCAGGGTGCCTTGGCCCAGCTTTGGAGATAGGTTGAGAAACTTGGACATCCTTCTTCTATTGGAAGTTTTCTGGGCATGAGCAACTGGTGTGAGATCCAGGGATAGACTCAGAAACTGTTGGACAGATTACAGAGCTGGAAAACCTTCCTTGGCAGAGGGACATCTGGAGTACCCGCTGCCACCACAACCTCGACGGCCAGATGAACAGAGATTCACAGTGTCTGACAAAAGGCGGAAGCTCGTTTGTTACAGCTCTATGTTGCTATTGTTTTATTAATACATTAATTCAGCACAGCAAACAAACATGTCAAATTGGTCTAATTACATGATACAAGAAAAAATACATATGAAAATTCCCAGTGGATGTGGTGTAACAGCATGTAACTTGTTTCCAGACTTAGTCAGCCTCAACTTTATCTATTCACATAATCTCTGACTGTGCAGTAAACTCAACATAGCACCTTGAACATGAACTCACAATATATATCTAACCTTTTGAATTAAAATAAAAACATAGATTACTTGATACAGAGCCTGATGCTTCAAAATTTCCCATGATGAGATAAAGTGGTCATGTAACTTAAACCTCAAATGAGAGGATATGAGGTGAGTTTTTTTGGTGTTTGCACAACCTCTGAGCAGAATGGCTGCAGTCACACAGCTCTCCTTCCTGCTGTTTGCTCTCATCAACAACATTCTTGCAGAAGAGCTTATCATCATCCAAAAGGTACGGGACTATTACACCTTTAGCCTCCCCGAGGTGAAGGCCAGCTTCTGCCTGATCGGCAGATTTGTTGGTGGGAAGATGCTCATCCTGTGGAATACCTCTGCCCTCTGGTCCGAAAACTCTGCAGTGCCTGAGGACTTGAGGCATCGACTCTCTGTCGTTGGCAGGGCCAATATTTCTTCATGCATGATCCAGAACCTGACCCATTCAGACTCTGGCCAGTACCAGGAGGAATGTTGGACTGAGGGCAACATGACTTATCAAAGAAACATCAGTATTACTATCTGCGGTTCAATAGATGAGGTCAAAACTGTTCTAGTGGGACTTGGAGGAACAGCTGACCTGCCATGTGAAGGAGCGGCTGACAGTCTGGATATCCTGTGGCTCAAGCGTGAGTACAGACATGAGGAAGTAATATTTACCAGAGTTTTTGAGGACAATGCGGTGCCGGTGATGAACAGTGTTAAAGGAAGATTCCAAGTGGTGAAAAACACATCAGCACTTTAACAGCAGCAAGCTTCAGATTGTACATGTGTTTGGCGATCAAGCAACAGCAGTGTGTTAGTGGAATCTTTAATTCATTATCATCTGATCAGAGAGGCAGACTGGACATCCTTAAACCTAATGCCTCTGTGGTTAATGCTTCGTATATATCTTAATGGACGCACATACGGAAGTCTCGCGAGATCGACGCCATGTTTACATCCTACTGGCTACATGCTACAGTTGACATTTCTGCTAAAAACATGGTGTAAATGGCGTCTTTTGCGGATGATTTGTGTTTTGTGTGCTTTTTTTAACGTTTTATCTGTGGTCACTTGTACTGGATGAGGCTGCTACCCTGTTTCTCCTAAAACTCCAGGATTGTTTTGTGAACTGAAGATCTTCACCCATCATCACATCGGCATAGTGGTGAGTACATACTGAGTGGATTATTCTCACAAAGTGGAGCATCACTTTAACCAAAGAATTGTTTTATTGCATTTCATTACTCAGTATCCCTCCATGCTGCATTTTTAAAATACATTTTTGTATACAGGGCTCACATGGGGTCTATAAGAAATGTATTTTTCTGATTGTACTTAACGATATGGAAAGGTGTCTGCAGAGTGCACGCGTACAATACTAATATTCGGATTCAGTGAAGGTAAAATCTGAATTACAGTAAACTTTTATTTTAACAGAACTGTCTACATTTCAGCCATCTTGTCAGGACAGGGCTGCAAAACCACTGTAGGAACAAGAGGAGATTTTCTTCAAGCTGCATAATACATATGATCTTGCAGGTCACATAAAAGTGTAACGACATCAGCTGGTTGCAACTAACTTGTTGAACAGAGGCTGAAAGATCAGTTCATGCAAACTTGGCAAAGTGAGCTCAGAACAGCATAGCATATTAAATAAATAGAATACTTATGTGGAATTCATCTGTTGTGCAAAAAATAAATATACAGGCAGGCTATCTGTAATTTTAGAGTGGACAATGCCAGAATTTCTAAAGATATTGGAAGATATAAAAGGCTTGACAGAACCCAGAAGATCTGCAGCCTTTGTAATGACAAAAAAATCAATGGTGAGACAAGTATCATATTTTCTTTTAATGTAACAATGTAAACATAAGGAACTATAGAGAAAGGGTTATTTAAACTTCTCATTTATGTTTAAACTAATTTTGTTATTAGAATCAGATAAGACAAACGCTACGTACCTAATATTTTATAGAATTTTTGAGAACAGAATGAAATCCAAAACACAAGACATGCAGAGATCACAGACTTTAAGGGGAGGGAAATACAAAACAAAATTTTAAGAAAGAAGAAGAATGGTATGAAGACATATATTACATAATTACACAAGAAGATATTATTCAGAGATCTCAGAGCTGAGATATGTGTGTACACAGCTAAATACCCAGGAGAGAGACATTCACAGGGGAGGTGGAGAGATGAGATACCAGCCCACAGGGAAACGCTCCCTGCTTGTTCTGCTGCAGTGTGTGAGGTAGTTTAGAAGAGAAACAAACAAAAAACTCTCATTCCTCTTTAAGTTGAAGCGCTCCATCTGCAAAACTTTCTGGTTAAATCTAAACCAGGTGAAGACAGAAGCAGAGGACATAAAGAGAGGGAGGAGGGAGGATAGAGGAGTGTGAGGGAGAAGAGGAGCACAGGGAGAAAAAAGGGGGACAGAAAGGGAGGAAGAAAAAGGAGCAAAGGAGCATCATCAGCATCAGCAGGAGGAGGAGAAAAAACTGGGGAGCTCAGTCACTTCCGCACCATGTGAGCCACCGGGACTGAAGCTCATTTGCTCCAGACTGAACCCCGCATCCTCCCGGACAGAGCAACAGCAGCAGCAGCCCGGTGCAGCCCAGGCTTCCATCCACCAGAGGAAGCCAGAACCAGAGACCTGAGGCCGGATCGGGAGGAGAGACATCGGCTGCTCGGAGCACACAGCGGGGTCTCCCAGCAGACAGTCCCCGACAGAGAGCGCAGAGCAGCGGGAACATGTCTGCGGACGTGGCGGTGTCTTTGTCGCTGCTCGCGGGGATCGTTGCACTGAGCGCCGCGAGCCGCGGGTTGCTGAGCAGGGCCCTCGCGCACACCGGGCTCTGTGTGTACGCGATGGAGCTCGTGTCCACCTTCCAGCTGTGCTGCTGCACGCACGAGCTCAAGCTGCTGTCTGAGGTGGGGGGGATCGAGCCTCGACTCGCGCTCACCTTGACATACCTGGCGTCCGTAATCCACGGGCTCACCTTCAACGGGGCCATCGGGAACCCCTCCGGTACGCTCGAGCACGCGTACCACGCGAAGCTCTCGGGCGGATGCGCCTTCAAGCGGATCGCGTGCCAGTTCGCTGC